>JAQZBX010018311.1:0-28652 GCA_029593785.1 Cabassous unicinctus | reverse complement strand
AAAACCCAGGGTTTCTATGGACCAACCTGCAAAGACGAATGTGAAATGGCTTGGCGGGCAGGATGTTGAGTGGCAGTGTGAACAGCGAAGTATAGGTGCTCCTCAAGTATAGGTGATTTATGCTACAGACCCTCACAGACAGCCAGAGTGCATTGCCAGCCTAATGTGGCCATTCTGGAGAGTGTGAGCAAAGTAACCTGGGCCCACGGCCTCTGAGAATCTGATTTTGCCCAAGACAGAGCGTGGAGGATCCAGCAGAATGGTAGTACATGCAGCTCCTAGACAGAGCCCAGGAGCACCATCTGCTTTGATGCTGAACAATCTTGGATTGGCTGGTCAGCCCAGCTACTTCCCAAAACCACTCCTGGACTGTGGATATCCCCTATGGGGAGGAGAATGCTTATCAGACCAGACCTGGCAGGTGGCACTAATGACACCAAGCATGGTCGCATCATTAGTTCTGGTTGCACATGTCTCCTGGAGAAGACCTTGAGCCATCCCTTCGAGGCTACTGTAGTTGAGATGTGCTCCAAAGATGCCAGCTCATGAAAATCTTCTTTTAATTCCTCACCCAAAAGCCCATGATACAGCATTAGAGAAGGTGCAAGTCCCCATGACCTTGCTGAATTGCTCTGTGGGTGAGTCTCTTCCCTTCTGTGAGGCTCTGGTTTGTCTTCAGCAAGGTGGTCCTAGCTATGCAGACCAAACCCCCTACCCCCTTTCCTTGTTAAAGGTACCCTTGCCTCAGTCACCCAGGCGATCTGCATCTTTCACCTTCACCAAGTCCTACAAGTCCTTCTTGATACCATTCACATGTGTCCTTTCCTCTCCACCCTACTCTTTTCTACCCACACCTCCTTGCCTATCTTCTGGACCTTTGCAGCAGGTTCCTGATTTCTCCCTTGCCTTTGCCCATTCTCCATCCTTTAGCCAGAATGATCTTTCCAAAGCCCAGGCTACAAGAAAGACCCAAACCCAGTGTCTGCTCTTGGAATCCCTCTGAGCTCTGACTTTCATCCACTTCTCTGGCTCCATCTTGTCCTCTCCCCAATTGCTGTACAGAGAATTCACAGTCCATTGGTGTTCTGAAGAAAATGCATGGTTTCACACCTCAGAGCCTTTGCTGAAGCCATTCCTTTCATCTAACACAGACAGTCCTCCTGCATTTACCCAGGTATTTACCACTTCCAGTGCTCTTCATTTCTTCCTGAAGATCCTCTTTTCCGTTGGTATCTTTTCTCTTCAGCATGATCAATGTACTTTGACATTTCTTTTAGGGAAGTTCTGCAGGCCACAAATTCTCAGTTTTCATTTATCCAAAAATGTTTTTATTTTGAAGATACCTTCCTTGGGTTTTAAATTCTGGGTCAACCTCTTTTATGTGGTCAGCACTTGATGATAAGTCAACCATCATTTCTGTCATTGTTCCCCTATATGTAATGCTTCATTTTTCTTTAGCTGCTTTCAAGATTGTATCTTTATCTTTGGTTTTTAGCAGCTTGACTCTGATGTGAAAAGGTGGGAGGTTTTGTTTTTGGTGTTTTTTTAAAAAAAAAATCCTGCTTGGAGTTTGCTGAGTTTCTTGAATCTGTAAATGTATCTCATTTACCAAATGTGGGAAACGTTTGGCCATTATTTCTTCAAATGTATTT
Source organism: Cabassous unicinctus (assembly GCA_029593785.1). Lineage (NCBI taxonomy): Eukaryota > Metazoa > Chordata > Mammalia > Cingulata > Chlamyphoridae > Cabassous > Cabassous unicinctus. The sequence continues at coordinate 27,000 of JAQZBX010018311.1, read as the reverse complement.
TTTTGCTCCACTCTTCATTTCCTCTTCTTCTAGAACTCCAATCAAACATATGGTAAACTGCTTGGTATTGTCCCACAAGTTATTGAGTCCCTATTTGTGGAATTTTTCTCTTCAATTTTTTCCCTCTCTGTGCTTCCTTTTGGATAGTTTCTATTTAGATCTCTCTTCAATTTCTGACTCTCTCTTCTGTCTTGCTGTTGAGCCCATTAGTAAGTTTTTAATTTCAGATACTATATTTTGCAGCTCTAAATATCCATTTGGTTCATCTTAATAGTTTCTATTTCTCTGCTGAGATTGTACATCTGTTCCTTCATTATGAGCATATTTTCCTTTGAGCATAATTACATTAGCTGTTTTAAAATACCTGTCTGCTATTTTCAGCTGCTGTGTCATCTCAAGGTTGATGTCCATCGATTCCCTTATTTCTTGAGTATTGGTCACATTTTTCTCTTCTTTTGTCTAGTAAATTTGGATGATATTCTATACCTTGTGATTAAGATTGTGGATTCTGTATGTCCCTCTGAAGAGTATTGTGTTTTGTTTGTTTGTTTTAGTGGACAGTTAAATTAGCTAGACTCAAATTCTTAGCTGTCTTGTTTGTGAAAGTTTTCTTCAGTTTGTTGTCATTGTTTTTGTTTTTATTTGTTTGTTTGTTTGTTTTAATCTCAGGGAGGCTGCTTGGGGCCTGCTTCCGTCAGCCAGAGATTTGAGCAACATTTCTATACAGAATTTGGGGTGCCCTCTCTGTGGTTTCTCATTTCCAGAATTTTCTTCACTTTCCAGCTGCTGTGGAACTCCGCACTCTGTTCTTTGATTTCTCAACCAGAAACTCTGTGGGTTTCTTTCCAAGTGTTAGTCACCCCTCAGCTCCAACTAGAGCCTGCCTCAAGCAAGAAGTCATGAAAACAGGAACCTCACCCAGTGCTGTTTAGTTCTTTCTGGTGTTGACTCCACTCCAGTGTCTTCCTGCTTTTGTTCACTTTCCAGTGCCTTCAGATAGTTGTTTGTTATATTTTTTTCAGAGTTTATAATAGTAATTTGCAAGAGGATTGGTCTGATGGAAGCAGATCGTCCCCCCATTCCCTCCATCTGGGGTGTTTGTCCCCACCCCTCCCATCCTCCATTACTCCCCCTACCTTCTTCTGCTTGAGAGTTAGTGTTCATTCAAGGACTTGCATAGTTGCCCCACCTTTCCTCAAGAAATCAATCAGAAGAAGCAAGATCCCTCTCCTCAGGACCCTTACAGTCCCTGTACACAATTTAACTGTACACTAGTCCTCCCCTTCTGCCAGGACTTACAGTTCCATGTGTAGGCCATAGCTCTCCCACAAGTACGGAAGTTCCTTATGGGCAGGGGCCAAGGCTTGTTCTTCTCTCTGTCTTCCTCATGGTAGGTACTCAAGAATGCATAAGAACATGGTATTAATTTCTTATACCATTTGCCAGAAAGGAGCTGCCCACAGAAGACCATGATCACATTTTCCTTGCAGGTATGGTCTTCCTGGGAGAGACAGGATCCAGCTGGCAGTAGCGTGGGGCCAGCTGCTTGTGCCTGGTGTCTGGAAAAATAGATGATGCCAAGGAGCTAGAAGTTTTGTCTAGTAATGCAGACCTAGCCAAAACGCCCATAAAAGTTCTTGTTTCTATTCTGTCCTTAGGGAGCTGGTGTTTTTTTCTGTTAAAATGCAAATGAACTTCCTCTTAAGAGGGCTCTGCTGAGCTATTATAGCTAATGACCATAAGATTCTGAAGCCAAATAGGATGTGACCCCCACACGCAGACTCATTAACAGCCTCAGGGCACAATGACAGCTTCGGAAATGAAAGGATTTCAGAAAGCAGGGGGAGGAGAGCTGAATAGTTAAGAACAGGGGCTTTGCAGTCAGGGAGTCCTGGGTTCATACCTGGCTCGGCCATTACCGCCTGTTTGGCCTTGGTTCTGAGTGAGCCTTGATTTCTTCATCTGTGTATAGCACCTTCTACATGCAAGGGACATCTCCCTCTGGCTCTCACCCCATGCAGGGAATCTGGCTTTCTTCCTGGATACCGCAGCCCCCTCAGACATCGATTACAGGACCACCATGGAGTCTAAACAGTTGTTTACAAACTTAACTGCACAGATGAATTAGGTGAGCGGTTGTCCAGAATTCAGATCCCCAGGCTGACAGCCTAGAGATTGTCACTCCATCTGGATGAGGCTCAGGAATCTGAATGTTTAACAAGCTCCCTTTGTGATTTTGATACAAGTGATCTAAAAACCACATATTGAGAATCACTGAGTCACTGGGAGTATGAGATCTTTCAAATATAGTAGGGAAACTGTTAATTTAGGGGTCCTGGAACCAGCCTGAGTGTTCAGGAAACGATTTGCAGAGGAACTGAATCTCAAGCAATAAATAGGCATTAGCCATGTGTAAGTATTATTACTAGAGTGCAAATGAGGCCATTGGAAGCCAGCAGCAGGCCCTGAACAGCTTTGCAAGCCAAGTTGAAGTGCTTGGACTGTTTCCTAGGAGCAGTAGGGAGTTATATGGTCAGATTTATGTTCTAGAAAGATAACCTTGGCTGCTGTCTGAAAGATTAATTAGAAGCAGAGAGCCTGAGGGCAGAGAGATCAGTCAGGAAGCTTTTGAGGTTATTTAGGTAAAAGAGATTCCAGGTCTGTACTACAGCAGTGGGCGGTGGTGGGTGGGGATGGCAGAAGGGGACTGGTGAAAACATGTAGGAGTCAAAGTAATCACTTCAGTGATTGATTTAATGTGAGAGAGTAGACAAGCCCAGAAGTGAAGAGGAGGGATTCAGGAGGGCTCCTGGAAGATTAGGATCTAGGTTGGTGGAGGTGCCATTCATTGAGATAAGGAAAACAGGAGAAGCAGGTTTGGAGGGAGGTTAGAGGCTTCGTTTGGGACATTCTGTGTTTAGTGAGATGTCTAAAGAACAGTTAGTTGGAGGTGCCTACTCAACAGTTGGATACATGGATCTGGGGCTCAGGACAGAGGTAACCTGGAATGTAAATTGGAAAGACCATACCATATTTAAAGCTGTGTGTGAGAGTAAATGAAGTCCTGAAAACAAAGCATCAGGGAACACCAACATTTTAAAGATGGAGAAAGGAAGAGAATCCTACAAGAGACCAATAAGGAACAAAAGTTTAAAAGGCAGAAAAAGCCAGAAACAAGTAGTATCATGGAAACCAAAGTAGGAAAGAGTATCAAGGAAGAGGGATTGGTCAACAGCATCAAGTGCATCAAAAAGAGCATCAGGCAGAGTTTGACCTATAGAATGTCCTTAGGATTTAAAGAGGAAATGGCTACTGGTCAGCATAGCAAGAGCAATTTCAGTGGACAGAGGGGCAGAAACCAGATGGCCCTGTTTAAGCAATGGCTGGGAGGAGAGGAAGTAGAGACAGTAAGTATGGGGTCATTTTCCAAGAAGCATATCCATTGAGGAGAGGTGAGAAATTGGCAGAGAGCTAGAGAACAACTTACAACTTAGTGTCAATGAGAGATTTTTTTTTTAAAGGATGTAAGAATCTTGAGAATGTTTCTTGGATGAAAGGAAAAAGTAAATAGAGAATTTGAGGTTGAAGATATCGAAGAGAAAGGAGATGACAGGGAAAGCATCATCTTGGAGGCATTTACTTTGAATAGGAGAAGGGGCCAACAGAACCTGGAGTAATGTGGGGATGAGGCTGGATACATGTTCACAACTTTGCAAATACCATTTGAATACTGGCTTTGCCACTTTCTGCTGTTGACTTTGGGCAAAGTAACTTAACATCTCTTGGACTCATTTGTCTTAGCTAAGATATAAGAATAAGAGCCTAACTCAGCATAGGTTTGTTAACAGAATTAAATTAAATAATGCATATAAAACACTTAGCGTGGTAGATGTTTAGTCATTGTTACTGTGGTTATCACTGTTGTGGTTGTTGTTACATCAGAGGGTAAAAACAGGGAGCTGAGGTGGTTTTTGCCCAGTAATATAAAGTAAGATTCAAGGTCATTTGCTGAGTGAGCAGGACTGGGAATGGAGCAGGATGCATAACAGGGAAGAATGTTATGAACCATCACTGAGGTGGATGGGAGTGGAGTAGAAGACAATCAAGGACAAATAGCATGTGTTTATATTTGCCCATATATTTCCCGTTTCTGGTGCTCTTATATTCCTTCTTTAAAGATTCAAAAATTTCCTTCAATCTAAAGCATTTCTTGTAATGAGGCTCTGCTTGTGACAACTTATTGTGGCTTTCCTTTGTCTTCTCAAAATGTTTTTGTTCTGCTTTCTTTTTTGAGGGACATTTTTGTTGACTATAGTATTCTAGATTGTCAGGTTTTTTGTTTTTAGTTTTAGTACTTCAAAGATGTTGTTCCATTGTTTTCTGCTGGGATGTTTCCTCTGTTGTTTCTGATGAGAAATCAACCATCATTCTAATTACTGTACGCTTGTATGGAATGGGTCTTTTTATTTTCTGGCTGCTGTTAAGATTTTCTCTTTATCTTTAGTTTCAAGCAATTTGGCTATGATATGCATAGGTATGGTTTTCTTTGATTTTATTTATTCTGTTTTAGGTTCACTGAACATCTTGAAACAGTGGATTGAAGTTTTTAACCAAATTGGAAATTTTTTTGGCCAATTTTCTTCCAAATATATTTTTCAGTTGATTTTCTTTCTGCTCTCCTACTGAGGCTCCAGTTGCATATATGTCAGATTACTTGATGTTGTCCTAGAAATTCTTGAAGCTCTGTTCATTTTTATTGCATCTTTTTTTCTATCTGTGCAGCAGTTTGAACAGTTTCTTTTGGTCTATCTTCAAGTACACTGACCTCTCCTCTGAAGTGTTCTAGCTGCTGTTACTCCCATCTAATGAATTTTATTTCAGATACTGTGTTTTTCGGTGTTAATATTTTCATTTGGTCCTCTTTTAGAGTTTCCATATATCTCTTGCAATTCACCCATCATATTCCTCTTTTCCTTCATATTTTAATCATATTTATAAGAGTTGTTTTAAAGTCCTTAAACTGCTAATCCAACATCTTGAGTCATCTAGGGGTCTGTTTCTATTGAGTTTTTCCTCTTTCTTATGGCTTGGATTCCCTACTTCATTACATGTTGTATTAGTTTGCTGGCCGCTAAAACAAATATCATATAATGGGTTGGCTTAAACCACAGGAATTTATTGGCTCACCATTTTGAGGCTAGGAGAAATCCAATTTGAGGTGTCAGCAAGGCAGTGCTTTATTCCCAAAGGCTGGTGTTCTACGGCTGGCTACCGATGATCCTCAGGTCTTTGGCTTTTCCATCATATGGCAATGCACATGGTGCTACACATGGCAGAACCTTCTTTGTTTTTTGGGTTCCATTGACTTCTAACTTCTTCTCCTCCACGTGGCTTTCTTTCCCTGTGTCTAAATTTTATTCTGCTTATAAAGGACTTCAGAAGTTCAGATTAAAGCCTGAGCAGATTCAGTTGGCCATACCTTAACTAAAAATAACATCTGCAAAGAGTCCTATTTACAGTGGTTCACACCCAGAGGAATAGATCACGTTTAGGAACGTGTTTTTCCTGAGGTACATAATTCAATCCCCAACACACATCTAGTAATTTTTTCTCATGTAGTGGATATTAAATATAAAGACTTTTGGATTCTGTAACCTTCCTCTGAAGAGTATTGAGTTTTATTTTAATAGGCAGTTAAATTATGGTCATCTCTCTCTCTTTTTTTTGGCAAGGGGTCATGTACCACCTTTAGATTTTCTTAAGATGGATCTCAGTCTGGAGATGGTGTCTTTCCTCCCAAACCCAGTCTTCCTAGGGTTCCATTGGAAAGCCTGAGATGTTTACCAAACCCTTCTAGCTTGGTGGGACTGGAAAGTGTCCTCAGCAGAAAAACTGGTTAAATGAAGGATCTCACCTAGTTCTCTTCCCTTCCTTCAGAGATTGTAACCCCCTCCATTTTCTGCCTGCTTTTGATTACTTTTCAGTGTTTGCACATTGCTCTTTCTTATATTTATCTAAGAGTTTATAATAGTTATCTGCAGTAGGGCAAATCTCATACAAGGTACTCAACTATTATTAGAAACAGAATTTAGGAATGTGCTTATGCACAGAGTTTATGGCTTGGCCATACCCAGAGACAGTGCCTGTGCTTTGGCATCAGTCTCTACAGTTGTAGGAAGGTCTTAAGTGGCTCAGTGATCTGGTTGGCTGGAGAACATGGCCAGAACAGGTCTGAGAAAGTGGATAGTTAAAGGGACCAGAGGTTTCTCTGATACAGAAGGAGCATGGAGGTGGGAATAGAGGTCTTAGAGGGCTAAAGAGATAGAAAGTTGTCCTTTTTAAGCCTTAGTTTCCTCATGAACACCTATTTGGTCAGGCTGTTGTTAGGCATAGTAGAGAAAGTTTGTGGGTGTCCAGTAAATGGTACTTAGGATTATGGAGGCCACTGAGTTGAGCTTTGGCCAGGGCTTGATCCGTTTCCTCGTGACTTCCTCTCTGCCCTCCATGGAAGCAAAAGTGCTTTGTGCACACGTGAGGTGAAATGGGGCTCCATTCTTAATTCTCTCTCACACCACAGTCTGGGTGTAAGCAGTCCAGGGCTGCTTAAATGCCTCCCCAGGGTCAGGGACTCGGGCTTCCTCTGTCTTGCTTATCTGTCGTCACTGCGCTTTCACTCTCATTTGTATAGGTCGATATGACTCACCACTACCATGTCTGCATTCCAAGTAGTAGGAAGAGGAAAGGGGGCAGCTGTGGACATGCCCCACCTGTGAAGGACCCATCCCAGAAGATGCATACATCACCTTAACTTCCCATTGGCGAGAATTTAGCCGCCCAGTTGCAAGGGAAGCTGGGAAATGTAGTCTTTATTTGGGGCAGTTGTGAGTCCAGCCACACGCCAGGAGTCCTTTTACTGTAGAAAGGAAGACACACTGAGCAAGGATGAGTTGAAAGCGTTCTACACATTTTGCATATTTCTTCTTAAGAATATCAGTAGACACAGATTGTAGACTCTTAACATACACTGATGAGTGTCGTGTGACCATTAAGGAACAAGACTGGGTCCACAAGCCACTTGTCAGTTCCAGACTTGTTCCCTGATGGCAACACCATTCAGGACAGGTGTGCGAGGCTGGGATAGAAAGAGCCCACGGGCTGCCAAGATTTCAGCACTTCACCTCTTCACTCTGGCCCTGACTGGCCAAGCAACACTGAGCATAGCCTTTGGCTTCCGTGGTCTGTTCTTTCAGCTCCAAAGCAAGAGGTTTGGATTGAGCTATACCCAAGGTGTTTGTCTAGCATTCATGTTCTAAAATTGTACAATTCCTTGACACTCCATATCTTTGCATTAAAACAAGCTTCCAGGAGGATTTAGGCACTCTAAATTCCTTGTGGAATGAGTTGGGGTGTGAATATGTAAACACACATCCTTGCACGTACACACACACATATGTGAACACCTGCAGTCAGCCTGGGGCTTCTGCACCCATGGCGTCTTTTTTTTTGTAATCAGAAGTTGTTGAACACTTTGCCGCACAGTTAGGCTTATTTTTGAACTTTATTTTATTTTTGTTTCAAAATGCTCTTTTCTAATTCTGATTATATGTTCATTGTAGAAAATAGAGAAAAGTGTAATAAAGGAAGTAAAAAAAAAAATCATCCATCGTGTCACTACTCAGACACTGGCACTACGAATGCTTCATTGTATCTCCCTCAATGTCTAAGAAATATGAAAATGCATATTTATTTTGACTTAATCAAATTGGGATCATACTACCCATGATGTTTTATAACCTCCTTTTTTTTTTCACTTGATGACCGTTTCCCCAAATCCTTAAATATTTTTCACAGACATGATTTTTAATGGCAGCCAAGGATTCTCATCATGTGGAGGTACCACACTGTATTTGACCAATGGCCTGGACATTCAGATTCTGCCTGAGTTTCCATTATCATTATTTACGTGGCAGTGGTATCTCCATCTCAGGCTGACAGCATCTTGGTTCCCACACCCAGATGCTGGGTACGGGTGGCCTGCTCAAAGTCACGTGGCGGGCCCGTGGCGGGTCCTGGCCATCTTGTCTCATGCTGACTGTACCCTCCACTGGAGGGAACCAGGACAAAAGGTGTCACAGGTGAGGCACCTTTCCCCAAAAAACAGCCTCCTCTTTAGCTCAAACCCGCTTCCTCTGAGAGGGACAAGAAGGGGTCACTGGTTGGCAAAGCAGGGACCACAGGGCAGGACCTGTGTGGGACTTGGCATGGAGTCCCCATTGCTCTGCCACTCCTGGGGTCCCTGAACTTTTGTGCCTTTGCCTAAGATCTCGAAGCTTTGACCTTTCTGTGCTTCTCTCGAACAGGCAACCATTGGAATTGACTTTTTGTCAAAAACCATGTACTTGGAGGATCGTACGGTGAGTGCCCAACTTTAGAACTGGGTGGATGGGAGGGCTTAAGGCCTTTGGGCTTATCTCCTGGGACCCTCGCCGGGCACCATCAGGAGAGCCGGGGCTGCCAGTGCCCCCAGCTCAGGGCCTGGGCCTCCCGCACCCTCGTCCCCACCACAGGGACCTTGCTGCCCACCGTTGACCCCTCTGCCCACGGCCCTCCCCTCTCTGTGACAGGTGCGGCTGCAGCTCTGGGACACAGCTGGCCAGGAGCGGTTCCGCAGCCTGATCCCCAGCTACATCCGGGACTCCACAGTGGCTGTGGTGGTGTACGACATCACAAGTGAGTGTGGGGCCCAGGCCCAAGGAGTGTGCATGCATGTGTATATGTGTATGTGTACTTGTGCTCAGAACGCAGGAAGGCAGGGGCTTGGGCGTGGGGCTGGGTTGCTTTTGACCACCAGTGTGTTTTCCGTCTTCCCCCACCCTCCTGCCATGGGCGTAGTGTGTGTGCAAATGTGTGCAGGGCAGAGGTGAGCATATACTCAGGAGGCTGCCCCTGCTCCCGTCCCTCTGCGTCCTCTCTAGCCCTCCCATTCTAGGCCAGATCCCTATGGAGCAACTTCTGTGGTGTGTGTATGTGTGTGTCAGGGTGGCAGGAGGTGGTCACACCCGTGATAAGAAGGCAGCCTCGGTGCCGTCCACAGCGCTGACACCCCAGGAGGAGGGATGCTCCCGCCTGCGGCCCTTGGCTCTGCCCGCCCCCTCTTTCACCCCCGCTCCTACCCACAGGCTCCCTCCCCACCAGTGCCAGTGGGCGCTGGGCCCCACATGGGTCCATGTTCATGCAGCCTGATGCTGCGTGAAAGAGAAATCAGGCTGCGGGAAACAGACTTCCCAGGATTGTGCCTCCCCTCCTCTTGGGCGTGCGGCCTGCTGAGAGGTGGGCACTGCCCTGTGACTGCTCCTCTCTGCGGGGCCTGTCACATGTTCTGACTGTGGAGAGCGCTGCCCAGGAAGGAGCTTTGGTCTGCTCCTGGCTGTCCTGGCTCTGGCCTTGGGGCCCCCATTCCTCCCCCTCTTTTTTTGTTTATTTTTAAGATTTTATTTATTTATTTCTCCCCTCCCCACCCCCTCGTTGTTTTGAGCTTGCTGTCTACTCTCTGTGTGTTCTCCAGTGTCTGCTTGTCTTCTCTTTAGGTGGCACCAGGAACCGATCCTGGGACCTTCCAGAGTAGAGAGAGGTGCTCAGTCTCTTGTGCCACCTCAGCTCCCTGGTCTGCTGCGTCTCTTATTGTCACTCCTCTGTGTCTCTTTTTGTTGTATCATCTTGCTGCACCAGCTTTCTGCATGGGCCAGCTCTCGTGCGTGGGCCAGCTCGCCATGTGGGCCAGCACTCCATGTGGGCCAGCTTGCTTTTCACCAGAGGGCCCTGGGAATCGAACCCTGGACCTCCTATATGGTAGATGGGAGCCCAATTGCTTGAGCTACATCTGCTTCCCACCTCCCCCTCTTACTTACAGAACCTGAGGATTTCTCCGGCCTTTCTCGAGCTCCCCTTAGTGGCACTCCATGGAAGTCTTAGTGGGGAGGCTGCTGTGCAGGGCTCCTCCTTGCCTAGGAGAGCTGGGACCCCCTCTGCCTGCACCCCACCCCGCCACCATCTCCCAGTGCACCCATTCCTCACTCTCTTCTCTGAGCCCCCAAAGCCAAGTGTGTCTCCTTTCAGGTGGACCCCTAAAGCCACGAGTCCACAGAGTAAATCACGACACAGTAATCTCCCACCTGGCACGGCCTGGTTCCTTTGCAGCCTCCCCACAAGCACACAGAGGCCTCCCTCTGGAGGGCCTACACCAGCTGTTCTGTGTGGGCTGTGCCTCCGCCCTCCCAGGACCACCGAGGGGATGTGCCCTCTCTCCCTCCTGCTCCTGGTCTCACACCGCCCCTTGCCACCTTCCCCCTTTGCTGCTGGGGGCCAGCTCTCATGCCTAGTTTTATCCCCACGTTCTGCCCCCAGATCTCAACTCCTTCCAACAGACCTCTAAGTGGATTGATGACGTCAGGACAGAGAGGGGCAGTGATGTGATCATCATGCTGGTGGGCAACAAGACGGACCTGGCCGACAAGAGGTAGGCACAGACGCGGGGCTTCTCTGCAGCTCCTGCACAAGGGGCTCCGGGATGGATGGGTGGCAAGCCTGGGCTTCTGATCTGCCCCCATGGAAAAGGTCCCCACGTGATGGACACCCCACTCGTGGGTGTCTCGTCTCTGAAGCTCCCGTCTCCTACTGCCAGGCAAGGCCAGGGGTGGGGACACATCTCTGTACACTGGGCAGGCACGGAAGGAAGCCTTTGCAGCTGGCCCGGCCCAGCAGTCTGTGGTCTAGAGCCAAGCCGTGGCCACAGCACATGCGCAGGCACAGCAGTCCTGCTTGTGCTTTGTGTGTCTGCCCCTATAAAATGTAGTGTGTATGTTTGTATTCCAGACCCCACGGTGAACATGCAGAATTTCTCTAGAGCGTCACCCTCCTACTTTGGCCCATCCCTGGCTCCTTCCCGCAGCTGGTTATGAGGTGGCTACTCCGTGGCTGCCCTCCAGTGTCTAGGGCTGACTCAGTTGCCATTGAGTGCATTTGTCCACTCAGCTCGTGTGACCCTGACGGGTTCAGAGAAAGCAACAGGTCATAAACTCCAGTGAAGCAGTTTGGCTTCCTGAAATGCACCCTGACCATTTAGGGAACAATCAGACTTTCATCCTGCTTTACTAGAGCCCTGTCCTAGAAGTGAGCAAAATGGGGCTGAAATCCCAAGCTCCTTCACCATTTAACCTCGGTGTTGTCATTTGGAAAATGGGATTGATAGTACAGCCAAAGAAGTGGCATGCAGCTCAAAGCTCTTTTTCTAAGGAAGGCTCTTGCAATGGGGACTATTGGGAAAGACAGATGTGGGGACAGGCCCACGCCAGGCCTGCCCTGGGGCCTGCTCCTAAGCTGGGGAGATACCATAGGAGGAGAAGAGGAAGGCGCCAGTGTCCTGCTGTGCCCTTCAGCCCCACTTCATCCTGGTTGGAGCCCTGGGAAGGACCCCTGGAATTGGAACTCTGTCCTCGGGGCTGGCTGAGGGGCCTGGTCTGCTCCCTCCTCCTTCCACCTCCACCAGGGTCTGCTTCTCTGCGGAATTAATTTCCCCTTCTCTCCCTCATCTCCAGGCAGATAACAATCGAGGAAGGGGAGCAGCGTGCCAAAGAGCTGAGCGTCATGTTCATTGAAACCAGTGCAAAGACTGGCTACAATGTGAAGCAGGTGAGTGCATGCTCATCCCTGCACAGCCAGATCATGGAGCCCATGCAGGGTCTGGCCATGGGCAGCCATGCCTGGGCCCTGCACGCCCTCCCCGCCACCCCAGGAGCTAATGACTGAGTTGGGGCAGCCAAACAGAGCACCTACCGGTGCCCCTAACGGGAGAACAAACTGACTTCCAGAGCTAGTAAGGCCTGTGAGAGGGAAGGAGCTCTCATGTCAGAGGGGCTGACATTAGCTGCCATACGCAGCAGCCAGTGGCGTGGCCCATGTGGCATGCTGAGAGAAGCAGCATTTCCCTAGCATCTCACCTCACTTTGGAGGAGAGATGTAGGAAATGCTGTTCGATTTGGGGGGGTTCATGCCAAACCGTGGAAGGCAAGGCAGGCTCACTCATGGAGCGGTAGGAGCTCACAGGAGGAGGAAACCTCTTGAATCAAGGTAGTCAGAGAAGCCTTAGAAGAAGTGAAGTTTGAGCTGAGCCTCGGGGCAGGGGAGCTTGACCTGGGACCACAGGCCAACAGGTAGAATTCAGCAGGTCAGTGGACTCGGATGGGAAAAAAAATATCTTTATCTGCACTCTCCTCTATAACTGGTCTTTAGCAGTTCCTTCAATGATGAATGTAGGCAACAAGCCTCAGCAATATTAGGAGCACCTGTGTCTATCATCAACAGGAATCACGATGTTTTCTCACCACCTTGCTGTTTTACTGATATCTCAAAGTATCCTTTATGCTCATCATTACTCTACAAATTACAGTAGTCATCCAACTTTATTGCTAGATCTTACTTTTCAATATGCTTTTCAAAGAAGCTAAAAGTTACTATATCACAAGTTGGTATTTTTAAATACTTTTATAAGTTTATTTCAATATTAATTGGTTTCCCTTATAATCATCCGTATGTAATTGATATCACACATTTAAAAACATTACTCCAAAATGAGGCCATAAGCTTCACTAGACTGGCAAAGGGGTCTTTGGCTAAAAAAAAAAAAATGTTAAGAACTGCTGTGTTCAAGGACGAGAAGGGGCCAAAGAGGCGATGAGCAGAGGGGGTGTTCCTGGCAGGGGTAGCAACTTGAGCAGGGGTGCGCAGCGGGGAGGCCTGTGGCCTGGAGTCGGGCCCTGAGTGAGGGCCTGGGAACCCTCGATGAGCTGCCCGTGCAGCAGTTCAGCCGTGGCCTTGACCTCCTGGGTGGTTTGCCTCATGCAGGGCAGGGGGTGTTGGGTGGCATTGGAGCAGGAAGACAGGGCCAGAGGGGGCAGCAGCCCAGGGCAACCCCAGGGTCCCTGTAGGCTCCCAAAGGTCCCAGGGCTCAGGGCCCCCACAGCTGGTGTGTGCCTGACATGGCTCCATTCACACCCACCCTCTTCCTACCTCCTTTTGTGTAAGGCCAAGGCGGTCCCAAAGGGGGTGGTGTCTCATGGAGGAGGGAGCGACCCACCCCTGGCAGCAGGGAGACCGGGCTGTCAGAGAACGTCCAGAAGGGAGGTCAGCTCGGGGCGGTCCATGCGGAAGGCGCGCCTGCCCCAGGCATCAGGGAGACGCTGATACCCCCCACTTCCTGGAATGCTCTGGAATCCAGGAATGGTTTGAGCAATAGTTAAATGTGGTCAGTTCCAACTCCGTGGTGGTTCAGAGGAGTCTCCGTGCAGTGCAGACCCCTGGACTCTAAAGGTGATCAATCCACACCTGTCCCCAAGAGCTTCCTTCTCATTGGCAGTTTGGCCGTTGACCGAGGGCTGTCACCGAGTTCACAGTCAAACAGGCAGAGCAAGGCTTCTGGGGGCAAGGCAGCGGGAAAGCCCCCAGGCCCTCTGCAGCCTCCCCTGCCCAGCACACTGCCCCCGTCCCTGCCTGCCCACCCCGGAGCCCGCTCTGCAGCACACCCCCCACCCCATGGGTCCTCATGCTCTGCTGGCCCACCAGCAAACCCCCACGTAGGCCCTCCCTGCCTCTGGGCCTGTCACCTGTCCACTTTCAAGCACCTCTTTTTTTCTCTCTCTCTTTTTCTTTTTATTTAATAATTTTTTTAATTTTTAAAGATGATTTAGATTACATAAATGTTACATAAAAAATATAAGGGATTCCCATATGTCCCACTCCCTCCCCCTTCCACACTTTCCCACATTAACAACATCCCTCATTACTGTGGTACATTTGTTACAATTGATGAACCCATATTGAAGCATTGCTGCTAACCATGAATTACAGTTTACATTATAGTTAACACTTTGTCCTGCACAATCTTTTTTTTTTTTTAATTTTTAAAAGATACTTAGATTACATAAATGTTACACAAACGATATAGATATTCCCATATGCCCCACTCCCACACCTGCCACACCCTCCCACATAAACAACATCCTTCATTAGTGTGGCACATTCATTGCAATTGATAAACGCATCCTGGGGCATTGCCACTGAGCATGGACCATAGTTCACATTGTAGTCTACACTCTTTCCCACACAGTTCTGCATGTTATGTGATGATATAAAATGGCCTATATCTGTCGTTGCAAAGTCACTCAGGACGATTCCCAAGTCCCGAAAAAGCCCCCGTATTACACCTGTTTTTCCCTCTCCCTGCCCCCAGAGCCTCCAGTGGCCACTGGCTCCACTTTAATGTTGTAATTTCTTCCATTGCTAGAATCACAATGTGTCTATAGTAGAATACCAGTAAGTCCATTGTAGTCCATAGTTCATTCCCCAATCCCAAGGATTCTGGGATGGTGACGTCTGCTCCACCTCCAATTGAGAGGGGGTCTCAAGCACCTCTTGAGTGTTCCGATAGGGCTGAGCTCAGGGGTGACTGCGAATAAGACTCACCACTGTCCTCAGAGAGCTCACGCAGTGGAGAAGTCACAAGCCTGGAGCCCACTGCCTCCTTGCGGCCAGTGTTTGGGGAGAGAAGGGACAGGGTTCAGAACCACCTGGTCTTCATTGTCACCTCCTGGACCCTACCTCTGCCAGCAACCCCTCCAACACCCCGCACCCTCCCCTGCCCCAACGCACACATATGCCAGTCACCCACTCCACACACTCACACCCCACCCCCTTACACAAATTTACATGCACAGAGATACTGCGTGCACCTCTACACAATACTCCCTCCATATGCTTAAATAAACACAACACACACAGCTACACACATCCCTACACGTACACACCTACAGACACACACACATGCACCAATACACACATATCCCATTCACACTTCCACTTCCCTCACTCCCTCTGAAAAGTCTTACCCCTGTGGCTGTGTGGTCCTAGCTCCCAGTACCAGCTCCCTCCATGCCTGTGGGCGCACAGGACTTCCTGCGGAGAGAGCCATTTGCCTCCACCTGGTGCCCTCGCAGACGGTGGGGCAGCAGCTCACCTTAGGGATGGGTCTCCCCAGGGCCTAGAATTCTTTCTGCACCAGAGAAGGTCCCTTGCGGACACCACTGTGGCCTGTGCTCGGCCCCTCTTGACCCCGCGGCCAGCCTGCCCAGGTGAGAGGCCACGGTTTGTTCCTTCCTTCCGCAAACATATGCTGAGAACTGCCAACACCTGACACTGTGAGATGCTGGGGGTCTGAGAGAGGAGCTAGGTGTGCCCCCCCACCCTCGAGGGCACAGTCAGTGGCACACAGGAGAGTAACGCCCAAGGTCAGCATGAGAAGAGGTGAGCAGTGCAGGGAGGGGGAGTAAGTAGGGAACAGGAGGAGCCAGGTGAGGCACCAGCCAGGCTGGGAGGAGCAGGGCAGGGACAGGCCTCACCTTGTGTCTTCCCCTCTCTCCAGCTCTTCCGACGTGTGGCGTCGGCTCTGCCCGGAATGGAGAATGTGCAGGAGAAAAGCAAAGAAGGGAGTATCCTTTTCCTTTGACAAGTGAGTGAAAAGACATACTGGAGAAGACGTTTCTCCATTTATTTGTTCGCTAGGTGTTTTAATACCACGGACAGACCCTCGCCGGGTCCCCAACCCAGCCTTGCCTGGACTGCTGGGTATGGCTTGGGGCAGCCACTTCTTCTTTGGGTCCCATGGTGTCCTCTCAGCAGGGACGAAGCTGGACCCTGTGGTCTTTAAATCACCATCCGGCTTTAACCAGCGCCTACATCCAAAACAGCTTGGGGATACCAAAGGGATGTGTACGGAATGATGGTGGGGGGCAGGCAGTGAAAAGTAGTAGCTCTCTGCCCTTCTTTACAATGAACATTGATTTGTGTTTCATGAGTACAAGTAGAATCTCCACTGCAAGGAAAGTTGCTGTGCACTGAGGATATAATTTCTGTGTATTTCCATCTAATCACTACAAGAGACACCTCCTCCAACAGATACCTCCTTCCACGTCCTGCCTGTCCTCCCCCCAGCCCTGCACAGCCCCTGGAGTGCCCACTGCTCTGTGGAACAGGATCTGCGCACCACTCCCGTAGTCTAACCCAAACTTGAGGCCATCCCCAGAATCTGAAATTGAGGTTCAGAGAGGTAGAGTGATTGATTGGCCCAGTGTCACACTGCATCTAAGTCATGGCTCTGGGATTCACAACTTGCTTTCTCCACATCCGGTCTTATTCAATTCCTAGACATGGTGTCCCTCAAAGGCTGAACTGTTTCGGTAGGTAAGAGCAAGGCACAGAATGGTCAGGCCAGGCATCAGGGATGTCATGGCTGCAGCAAGGGGAAGCCTGAGAGAGGCTGTCGGGGAAGCTGGGCCCGCTCACGCCTTCCCCTTGGAGCTCCCAGAGCAGACCCCAGGAACAGGTGCTACTAGCAGCCCCGTGGTTTGCACGGCCCGAGAGGAGGGCATCCTGTTTGGGGCCTGCAGCTGCAAATGAAGAAGCTGAGCTCAGGGGCTTGCAGCTCTAGTAGCAGAGCTGGGCTCCAGGCCCTCAGGGGAGGTCACCTTCCCACCCCATCGTGGTGTCCCTGTCACGGGGGGGCTCCTTTATGATGCCAGCAACACACAGGAGCCAACCTGGAGGGCAGAGAAGAGCAGGACCTGGGGGTGTGGAATGGGCAAGAAGGGGGTGATCCCTGCTTTACCTGCAAAAGGCAGCCAGGGTTGAGGGACGGGAGTGGGCCTGTGTCTGAGTAACAGCCATTTCATCCAGAGGCCCACCGTGACGGCCAGGCTCGGCTCAGAGTCCAGGGTGACAGCTTAGGTGTTATGCTGGTGGGCCTGGCACTCACCCAGCTGCGGTGGCCTTTGGGCCCCTTGGGGTGGGGTGGGGGGTCAGGGCAGAGAGCCAGCAGAGCACAGGGGAGGTGTGGTCTGCATCCCTTCCTTCCAGCTGTGGGGTCCCCACTTGGGCAGATGCCCCCCTACCCTCTCACGCTGCCCAGGAATTGGCTGACAGAGGCCTCCTGGCGAGCAGGTGCCGGAGCAGCCTGGAGCACCCCCACCCCAGGTCCCTGCAGTGACCATGTGGGGGCAGCGCACTGTGGTTCAGCCGGGACAGCGCACTGTGGTTCAGCCAGGGCAGTGGGCTGGCTGTCCTGTTTACTTCAAGAGTTCACATCTGGGTTTTCTGGAAATGTGTCCTTGAGAGTCATGTCCAAAACGGTGCTCAACAACACTAGCAGCCGCACCAGAACGCTGCTTTGGGATGATGCATCAGAGGTTAATACTTGGCTCCGTCTCTCTCGGCTCAGGGCCTGTCCATGCACGGGCTTGCAGTGTCTGCTGCTTCCAGGCCTACATGCAGGGCTGCTGCGCCTCATCTGGGCACCCAAGGTGTCAGGCATCCCTCAGGACCAATCCCTGCAGCCCTCCCACCCAGCTGCCCCACCCCCACTGCTTTCGACAGATGAGGAGCCCCAGGGCCACATGATGGCAGAGCCACAAGTGCCCACTGGATCTGCACACACAGGCCCCCGTCTCCTGCTTTCTGCCCAAGCACAAAACGCTTCCATCCTGTGGGTCCTGGGCTCTTCCTGAACAAGGCTGGCATGTGCAAGGTAAATAACTTGTGCACTCTGTGAAGTGGGTCTAAGCAGATGAGGACAGTGATGCCCCAAACAGGCAGGGGCTTGCCCAGCACCTACGGGCTGGTGAGTTCAATCAAATCCAGACATTTGGCTTCCACCGCCTTCGTCCTCTCTGCCGCTCCCCGTTGGAGCCCGGGGGCTGCTCTTACAGCCCAGACGGAGAGGGTCATACCTGTGTTTGTGTCAGAGGCACTGGAGTGGGAGAAGCACACCCAGCAGTTCTGAGCATGTTTGTAACAGGCTGTCCAGGATCACTGTTCACTGTTGTAGGAATGAGAGAAAAGAAGGAGTGGGCACTGAGTGTGCCTGGCGGTGGGGTCTGTGCCTGAACCACAGAGGAGAGGCAGACGGATTGGACTCTGCCTGCAGGAAAGGCACACGCTAAGGTCTCTCAAGGATTACAGTAAGTGTCCTTTTCTGGCATGTTCTATAAGTAGGCCCTGGGTCCACTAATTCTTCCCCATCCTCTCCAGTCAGCGAGCAACCCTGAGTACAGCAGCAGGTGGCATTACAAGGAAGAAGGTGACGTTAAAGGAGCATGTGCGTGAAAGCTCCCAGCAGAGGCGGTCTAGACCTGTGTTTTCCACATGTGGGTATTTAAATTAATTAAAACTAAATTAAATTAAATAAAAAATTCAGTTCCTCACTCACAATAGCCTTGTTTTAAGCGCTCCATACCCCATGTGGCTATTGGCTACCACAGTGGATAGCGCAGGTATAAGAACATCTCTGTCATCGCAGAAAGTTCTCTAGGACAGTGCCACTCTGGAAGTAGCCAGGGAATTGGTTCCTCGGGTGTTTGTGCATTGGTAACTTGTTAAAAATACACCGCCCTGGGCCAGTCCCTAGATCTACTGAGGTGGGACCCAAGGAGATTATTATTATTATTGTTTTTTAGATTTATTTTATTTATTTATTTATCCCTTCCTGTTGTTTGCACTTGCTGTCTGCTGTCTGCTCTCTGTGTCTATTTGTTGTCTGCTTGTCTTTTTTTTTTTTTTTTCCTAAGGAGGCACCAGGAACCGAACCCGGGACCATCCCATGTGAGAGGGAGGTGCCTAATTGCTTCAGCCACTTCTGCTCCCTGCTTATTGTGTCTCTCATTGTGTTTCCTCATCGTGTCTCTTCATTGCGTCAGCTCACTGTCTTGCCTGTCTTCTTTAGGAGGCACCGGGAACCAAACCCAGGAACTCCCATGTGGTAGGCAGGTGCCCAACTGCTTGAGCCACATCCGCTTCCCAGGGAGATGTATTTTTAACAAATATCCCAGGAGATTTTGATGCAGTCATTTGAGAACTACTGCTGTGCAGCGTACAAAACACATTCTGACTCAAGTTACTCAGGAGGTTTTTTTTTGTGTGTTTTTTTTATGTCACGCAAATCACTTCAATATTGGGCAGAATGTCATGCTGAAACAGTAGGCATCCTTCCACCTAGAGTAGTGGTTCCCAACTGGGGCTGATTTTGCCCCACAGGGAATATTTGACAATATCTGGGGAAATTTTTGGTTATTACAACTGAGGATTGGTTCCTACGGCATCTAGTGGGTAGAGGCCAGGGCTGCCGCTAAACATCCTGCATCGCACAGGACAGCCCCTTTCCCCCACAAAGAATTATCCAGCCCAGAATGTCAGTCGTGTCGAGGCTGAGAAACCTGTGCTGGGGGCTTTAGTATAGCCAGATGATTTAAAAGCATAAACTCCAGGGGCAGATAACCTTGGGTTTGAATGCAGGCTCCCACCACTTCCTGGTTGGAAGGTGGGTTGTAATGTTGAAATGAGATTGTGCATTTTCAGAGCTTACCCAGGTATCTGGCATACAGTAGGTGCTCAGTATGAATGGAAAAGGCTCCACAGAGCTGGCAACTAACATTTGAGCTTTGAACCAAAGAATGAAGACATTTTTAAATAGGTTGAGACTGGAGTAGGGAGGGAACATCATTTCTTGAAGGCAGGCACATGAGCTAAGCAAAGAAGGAAAGTGTAGGACATGTTTGAAGAGGGGGGGATTCTGATTAACGGAGCCTAAATGTGTGGTCAGGGAAAAGGGTTGAGCTGAAGTAGACTCATGGGAAAGCGTTAAATGCCAGGGTGAGAAGTCTCTGGAAGCTGCGTTTGTACCAGAGCGTGACGGGATTGTCACTGCAGCTGGCTTTGGGAAGCCACTGTGCTGTAGGAGGGCTGGGGGGCTGGGCAGGGGCACCTGGAGAAGCCCAGGAGACCACAGCAAGGCCCGCGTGCGGCCAGCAGTCCAGAAGGAGTCTGGGCTGCTGGGGCCAGCGTGGTCCACAGAACCATATAACCACAGCTGGGCAGAGGTGAACGGGCAGGGCGTTCTTAGCAATGGATTTTGCTGAGAATGATAGGAAGTGGAGAAGTACATGTGCTTGACTGGAGTAAAGAGGGCAAAAGGTGGACTGAAGTAGGGAAGAAGGCAATTGTCTATTATCTACTTACTTAAAAACACACACATGAAACAACAAAGAAAAGTTGTATGTGTGTATGTTTTCACACACACGTAAGAGAATTGGGACATAAGGAAAATAAAGACAGGAAAACAAGGTGAAGTCAGAGATAAAGTCATGCTCAAAAGAGGTGGCCACAAATTTAGTTCTGACCTTCCTAACAGCCAAGGCAAAGAGGGAAAATACGGTCTTCAGGAGAAGCATGGCTTTTCATGATATTTAAAGCTGAAAGACTCTTTCTCACAGTCCTCATGTAGGGGCCACAAAATCGTCCCTTGGATGCCAGCAACAAGGTCCATAGCAGGGCTTCTACCCCACCCCAGTGCAATCCTACAACAGAAACCAAAGCCCAGCGAGGAAGGGTGATTCTGTGAGGAACCCCAGGCCCTGGTCCTCAGATGCAGTCAGGTCTGACTGATGCAAGGGTAAAATCTCAAGTGGTTAAAGTAGCGCTTCTCAGCCTGGTGGGGGTGGTGGGGACACCCGCCTGGTTGTGTGTCCTGAACCTGCTCTTCTGTTGGTTCTGGTAAGTGCTTCTCCAGCCCAGATCCCCTGAGGGTACCAGTGCAAAGGGCTGGAGAGGGGGGCTGGGGAGGGTGGCTGGGCTCAGTCCGTCCGTGGCCTCTTGTGACAGGCACCCTCAGGATGTGACGTTCTGACTAGACTTTGAGAGCTAGGCGTCCCTGCTGCTGACTGGAGTAGTGCCCACACGCTCTGAGCTGTGAGGATTCTCAGTGTAAGCAGAATAACTGCCCACCCCAGCGGCTCTGGCTCCAGTGCACTTTGGAGTAGGGCTGGCAGCCCTGAGCACTTGTCACCAAGGTAGCCTTCTGGGAAAGGGACTCTAGCCTGTGTAGATGGTGATCCTGCAGCACAGGAGGAGCTTTGCTCTGGGTTAGACTGGTGGGGGTGGGAGGTGTGTGTGGAGGAAGGCAGGAGCCAGCGAGTCTGCATCTTCCTCCTGGGGCCGAAGACCCAAGCCCCTGGGTGTTTGCTGAGGGACAGAGCAGCACAGTTGAAGCACAGTGGTGTGCAGGACAGCTGAGGGGTGCACGGGGTCGTGACCTGGGGTGGCACAGTCTCCACAAGAGTCGTCTTCCTTAGCACAGCCCCCCGCAGTGATCGACATCAAGCTGGACAAACCCCAGGAGCCCCCGGCCAGCGAGGGCGGCTGCTCCTGCTAATGCAGAGCCCGACCGCTCGGCTTCCTTTGACACTACTCGCTCGTTGTGTTACACGCTTCCTATTGGTTAGCTTCCTAAAGGGGGGGAAATGAGTTTATCAAGATGGGAGGATTTTTCTTTTCTCTCTGTCTCTAGGAGTAGGGTGGGGTGGGGAGGGAGGCTGGGCATCAGGGATCATGTCACTCTTAACAGCTGTTACTTAAACAACTATTTTTTGGTTTGGTTGTAATATATTGTACTTTATTAAGATTGCCAAAAACTGTTAAAATTTAAAAAAAAAAATTTAAATCATGTGTATACAACTTTTTGCCAGATAAAAATGTAGTCATTTTTATTTGAAAGATGTGCTTTTTGTTTTTGTATATTTGTAAACTTATAGAGAACCCTCTCCACACACCACCTCCTTCCTGTTCTCTTTGAACTGTTCATCACCTATGCCCTCCTCCCACCTCCAGCCCAAGAAATTATAAACAATTAATTGGGCAACTTAATTAGGCTCCAATCCTAGACCAACCAGGCCCCACTGTGAGGCCCTACGTGGTTAGAATCAAACACTGATTGAAACAGCCTCTGGAGTGGCTGCCCTGGCTCTGTCCTTTGTCTATGGTCAAAATGGGACCCGGCCACGGCCCTGAGCAGAAATTAAGGCCTTGTGGGCTATAAGGAGCCTGGCAGCAGGCCCCAAGGGAACTCCTCCTCTCTCCTTTTCCTTCCCTGAAAAACCTTGAAGGGAGTCGGAGGCGCTGGCTACAGGCCACCTCGTGTTCTCGGTGGGCCACCCAGTGATTTGCAGAGCAGGAGGTCATCGGAAGGACAGGGTGCAGTTGGCAAATGTGGATTGTGGCGATGTGTGGTTTACAGACTGGGGCGCAGTGTGGAGTTCTGAAAATGCTTTAACTAACCTGCCCATCTATCAGCACACACATGTGGGTCAACTCTAAGGGAAGGGGAAAAAAAAAAAACCAGTGTGTGATGTTGGGCGGTATACCACCCTGTAGCCGTCCTCCTGAGCTTGGACATTGGGGAAGCCAGAGCCTGTGCCACGTGGTGTTTGTCTGTCTGTGACTGGGGCGGAGAGGACTGTTGGTGGAACTACCGCCTGAAAGTGTATATTCTCAGATCCTCAGTTGTAATATTGCTGAGCACTGTCCTGGAAAAGGCAGACCACTGGCACTGAACAGGTGAAATCTTTGTGCACACACTTTGTGGATGTTTAAGCAGCACCCTGGTTGCCAGAGGGTATGGCTGAGGTGTGGGGTCTCCAGAGGCCTGCCCGGGGCGCTGGGCCCCATCCCCAGTGAGCCTTCCTTGCCATTTTTGACTCATTCTGAGAAGGGCTCAGTGCTGAGGACTGTGAAATCTCTGAAGAGAACTCGCTCTCCTCAGTGGTGGCACCCGCCTGGCCAGCATTACAAATAGACCTTGAGCCTGCGCAAGGCTGGACAGTGGGCAGTGACGCTGGCCAGAATGGTCAGCTCGTTTTGGCTCCTCTTCCAGACTGCTGCTGGGCACGTCATAGGTAGGCTAAGTAACCATCTTGGGTGTGGTGGGCAGTGAATTCCACAAGGCAAGACTCCAAAGAGGTGGGCTAAATTTTGGAACTTCTCAGAAACTAATCCAAAATGGCAGCCAGTAAGTGCAGCAGACCCTGGCAAGGCACTGTTTGTCCAGTGGACCTGCCACATGTCAGCCTAGGATACTGTATGTCATAGCTGATCTTTAGAGAGAAACTTTTCTTCACGTGAAGAAGGAAACAGGATTCCCACTGAGCCCCTCTTCCAGAAGGCAAAGACCAATGTACGACTGTAATTCAAATGTCATGTGTTTAATTTTTATATGTGTGTACATAATTATATATATAGACTTGTGTATACACCTTCCAGAAACACATTCTCATACAGAGATACGTGTGCTCAATGTATATTTTTGTTTTTCCTGCTCTCAAGTTGGAAACCTGCATTGTGATAACAGTTTTGGAAATTCAAAAGTACTGCAATGTGTTGAAATAAGAAATACTTAATATTGTCAAATAACTTGTGATTGTCTTGCCATCAATAAAATAATGCCTAGATGTGTTAAAGTAGAGGCAAAAAAATAGCCCACGGGAATATCAACACCATCTCTTTCCATATCCATGTACTTATATGCACGGGTGTGCATGCCTATGTGGGCCAGTATCCCCCCACCACGGGCACACCCCCAAGTGGTGCTTGTTGGAAGAGTGCTTGCTTACCTCGGGAGAATTTATCAGAGTCCATGTTAAGTGCACGGCCTTGTTGGCAGGGCCATCGCTTGTGGCCTTTGGGACAGCCCCATTCCCAGGGATCTGCACCGGATGTAGTGAATGACAATATGGTGGATTTTTAATTTCTTGGCACTAAAAAGTAGCTCTTCTTAAAACTTTCCTGTAAATGAAGTAGAAACTCATTTCCCTTCTCTTGTGCATCCACCTCCAAGGCATCATGGGCCTTATTTTTTTTTCTTTCCACCACAGCCCTAGAGGGGCAGTAAGAGACGCATTAGCTGTCCTTTGGCTTGATGTGGCCTTAGTGAGCCCTGCCTTTCCTAGAGTTTCTCTTGCTTCCAGGCTCTCCCCAGCCCAGTGGGCCTCTGAAGGGGAGGGCAGTCACCTTCTGTTGTCCTCCCATGTCAGCAGTCCCATGCCATTGCATGACCCTCTCCTTTCCTCAGGACTGGCTTCCCTGCCTCATGTCCTGGGGTCTGTCACAGCAGCCAGAACTCTTTCACAGAAGTGCATTGGTTCCTTCTCTCTCATCTTGAGCAGGTGGCATCGTTGTGCCCCTTGCTTGTAGGTAGGATCTCAACTCAGAGTTAAGGGTCAATCATAAAATGATCAGGTTCCCTTGAAGATGTCCTGAAATTGCTTCAGCAGCCCCAGTGGAAGTGAATTCAAATGGCAGAGGGCAGAGCAGATGACTCCTTTTAGGAAATGATCTCAATGCAGTCAGCAATAGAGGCCATCACCCCAAGGACTATGAACTGGGAGATGGTAGGGGTCATCTTCTTTTGGCTCGCTCTGATTTTCTTTGAGGACCTTGAGGAAAAGCTGTCAGCAAAGCTCCTGTTCTGCAAGCATCAGAAAAATTGAGTGTAAGATGGAAAAAGCAGACAGCATAGTTATATACAGGCGCATACATGCCAAAATGAAGAAGTGGAGTCAGCATCTTGAGGACTAGAGCTGCAGTTGAGTAGTCTCAGGTTAGCCTGCTTGGGGATTGATTATAAGCAATGGTTCCTTTGAGCAGACGCTCTCCTGCTGTCATCACCGCCTCTCTCTCTCTGGCGTCATCCGCAGACCTTCTGCAGTGTTCCCAGGTCTGAGGAGCAATGGCCCAATTGGTTTGAGTGTCTCAGGCAACAAAATGAGGATTGAAGTGGTGGCTAAAGCTAAGCGTGCAGCCACATCTGAAGCCCAGCAGCTCCATTCTCCTGGTGGCTAACCAGTGCTGGGAGGCCCCTGCCCTCGAGTCCCAGCTGTGACGATAAAGGGATGGCACTGCTGGCTTCAGTGTCTTCTAGGTAAAGCAGCCTCATTCCTTCACAAGGCAGAGGGCAGGTAAGGATGTCAGGACATGAGAACAGGTAGCCTAGGAGCGTAAGGTCTATCTGAGCCCCACGAGGGACAGCTGAACAGAAGCATGGCTGCGTACACTGACCAAGGACAGGGCTGTTAGGTATACCAGTTTCCAAACTACCTCTTCCCAAAATAGTAAGGCACTGTCACCTTGCTACAGCAGTGAGAGCAAAGGTCTCATCATCCTTCCTGTTTCACAAACAGGAAAACCAAGATAGAGAAGGGTCAATTGCCTAGAAAGTCAAGACTGATCAGAACTGAGGTGTTTCCATTCTTTGTCCATTTCTGACCTACATGTGTACAACTTTGACTGTCTACTTACACATAAAGGACAACTGTGCATGGATGTGTTCCTCAGACCATCTCTACTCTGTGGTTAGGACATAAGATTCTTCCCAGTGCATCTGTGTGAGCTGGGAGAGAACCCAGTGACTTGGGATCCTCCACTGCAAAGAAGGTCCAGGCCTCAAGTCCAATCTGATCGTCCTGGGCACTCATGCAGACCAGGACACCCTTTAAATTTTTGTTTGAAATGAACTATTTGGGTATTCCCAAACCTTGGGATCTCAATGTGCAAACTCCCTGGACTCCAGACCCCTATCTGGCTGGCACTCCCAGCAGGGTATGGTTTATCAGGAAAACCTTGCCACAGGGGTTTGGATGGTTCCTTCAAGAGGCAGGAAGCCTCCGCAGCACTGAAGGCCAGCCTGCATCCCATGGTGTGTGTCAACTTCTCCCGTCTTTCCCCTCACCCACCCCCATAGTGATTGGCCGAAGGAGCACATAGGGTGGCATCTCCATCTCTTACTGGCTCAGAAGACATAAGCGGCCATATTGATTTTACATAAAACTGTGTAAAACGTGGAAAAGACTCAGCATGTTGGTCAAACAATAAACTGTCCTAATTCTCAACACAAAGCCTCTTGTCTAATGTTTCTAAGTGGTGCGATCAGATTTCAAGTGCATGCTCCTCAGAGACCCTCCTTTCCTGTGTCATGTGTACCCCCCAAAGCCCTTTGCCTCTTCCTCCTACTCAACTGGGTTCTCCACCAGCTCTGAACAGGGAAAGGTAAGACACACCGTTGGGACAGGATCCACACTCGTTGCCAAAGGGAGACTGAAGTGTGCACTATTTTCCATCATCCTGCTCACTATTTGCCACAGCTGGGCAATGAAGGGTGGGTACAGGGACTGGATCACTTTTCCTTTTGGTAACTTCCAGAAAGCAATTTAAAGGCAAGTATTTAAGGTGAACCATAGTCATCTTTCAGGTCACCCAAGCTGCCACATATTACCCATGCCACACCAGCCTCACCCCACACCCATCAGGGAACACCTGAGAATCCTTTAGGTGTCTTGAGGCCCTTCAGGCCTCAGTTGTCTCCAAACTAAAAGATGCCCTGAAGGTCAGGACGGTCCTGGTACCAATACAAAGAGGACAGAAAGGCCATGTTAGGGGCAGAATTGCCCTGGCCTGAGAAATACTGGATTAAAAACTAAATTTCCTGGGGCTGTGGAGCAGGCCAAGCTCACCAGGCCTCATTCTTCTTCCAGTCCAACTTCACAAACTACCCTTCCTCTTTAGTTCCTAAAGGTAAATCTTCAATCTACCAATCTACATCCTCCAATCTACCACCTCAAGGATTATGAGGAACTGGAAGTAGATGCCCTTGCTTTACTTTTTTGGGCTGCTAAATGTAAAATGTGAGCTAGAGCAGATACAGGGGGTTATCAAGGGCGAAAGGTCTGAGAGATCCAGATCAAAGCCAAAGTAAAGCAGTCCTAAGACAAGCAATCATTCCTAAAGGTTGTGGTATTCAGGGCAGCATGATTTCAGTCAGCAGGTGAACTGCCTCACTGGGTGTAGTGTTTAATCTCACAGCTGTCCAGCAACCCCTTCCCTCCTGGATTAAGGAAGCACTGGGGTGGCTCACAGACCTTAATGATGAACACCAAGTGAAGCACTGCTGGGAATCGCACAGATGTCAGTGTGAAGATTATGGAGCTGTGGTGAATGCCCTGCCTAACCTGGATGGTGCAGTATCAAGGAATGCTGTTCTGGGTGGTTCTCCTCATCCCTGTAGCTGTGCTTTGCCAC
>JAQZBX010018310.1:0-34746 GCA_029593785.1 Cabassous unicinctus | reverse complement strand
TATATATGTAGATTTATTATATATATTATATTTATTATATATATTATATATATATAAATAAGATTTATTTATCCCCCCACCCCCATTGTTTTTGTGCCCTTACTGTCTGCTCTCTGTGTGTTCTTCTGTGTCTGCTTGTCCTCTCCTTAGGCGGCACCAGGAACCAACCTTGGGACCCTCCAGAGAAAAGAGAGGCTACTCAATCTCTTGCACCACCTTGACTCCCTGATTTGCTGTATCTCTCATTGTCTCTCTTTTGTGTCTCCTTTTGTTGTATCATTTTGCTGCGCCAGCTCTCCATGTGGGCTAGCGCTCCTGCACGGGCAGTGGGCCAGCTTGCTTTTCACCAAGAGGCCCTGGGAATCGAACTCTGGACCTCCCACATGGTAGACGGGAGCCCAATCACTTCAGCCACATCCGCTTCCCCCCTATATTTTTTGTGTAACATTGATGTAATCTAAGTTTCCTTTTAAAAAAATAAAAATAAAAAATTATATTTAAAAAAATGCTGCAGTGATTTCCCCTTTCTCCTAGAGTAAAAGCTGGAGTCCTTAAAATGACCTATTAGGCCTACATGTTCAGCCCTGCCAAGTAATTCTCTGATGTATCTCCCGATATTCTTCATTCTTCCCCCTTGCTTATTCCATTCTAGCCACACTGGCTTTCTTTCTGCTTCTAGAGTATGCCATGCACTCCCAATGTGGGCCTTAGCATTTTTGTGTCCTGCTTGGATTGTTCTTCCCCCAGTATCAACAAGGCTCACTCCCTCACCTCCTTCAGGTTTTGCCTTTTCAGTAAGTCCTTTACTGACCACCCTAAGTAAAATCACATTTCTGTAGGTAAGGAATTGATGGATCAAAGGGTATAAGCATATGTGTTTTGATAAATATTTTCAAATTACCCCTACCAACAACATATGAGTATACTAGTTTCCTCCCCATAGTCTGGCCAACAGAGTGTATTACAAATTTTTGAAATTTTGATATCACATTGTAGTTTTATTTGCATTTCTTTTCTTATGAGGGAATTTGAACATCAATTTAAGAGCCATTTCTATTTCCATTTTTGAAAAACTGTCAGTCATAATTCTTTGTCCCCTTTTCTACTGGGATATTGATCTTTTTTTAAATTTATTTGTAGGAGCTCTCTTTATATTAGGGAAATTACTACTTTGTCTATGATATGAGTTGAAAATAAAATTTTCCCAGTTTGTCATTTGCCTTTGACTTTATTTATGGTGGGTTTTTCTATGCAGACTTTTAGAAATTGAAAATATTATCTACATTTTCTTTTATGAGTTCCAAGTATTGTGCCATACTTTAAAAGGCTTCCCTCACATGAAATTATCTTCTTTAATCACTCTTTTTTTCACATCTAAATCTTTTATCAATCTGAAATTCATTTTGGTACAAGGTGTGAGGCATAGTTCCAATTCTATTCTTTTTCCATATGGCTACCTATTTGTCCCAACACTATTTATTGGATACTCCCATCTTTTCTCCATTGACCTGAAAAGTCACCCAGGAGACTCTAAGGCAGAATTTAATAGATGTGAGTTTTGGTTGAGGTAAACACTGTTTTCTCTTTGTGAAACCTCTTAGAAGGAGCAGCGACTTCAAATATACCACTGACAGCTGCAAACCAGTCAAACCTGTAACGTGCTAAAAGCCCACACCCAGTAAATGCACATATAAGGTCACCAAATTGTAGCTTGAGATGTTGTGAGCACATAATTCTTCTATAGTTCCTCCACCTCATGTGTATTCTAATAATATGAAAACATCGAAGAGAATACTCATAGGCTTTTGGTGGTTTGCTTTGCAGACTTAGTCCATCGATATGCGAGAAAGACTAGATGATAGTATTGCACATCATCCTGAACTATGGAGAACAGTACTGTTGCAATCCTCATATGTTATCTTACAGATTTCAAGCATGTTATTGTGGCATCAGCATTCTAGACTTAATGGAGTTTTGTTTAAATTAATATAAAATCACCAATCTCTGCTCAACTAGTTATGAAACTGGGCCACTGGGTGTGGATTATGGGGGCTGAAGTTTGGGGGGGATTGGGATGGAACTCCTCATAACTGGTGATATCATATAAGGCCATTAGACCTAGTTTGCCTGTCTACTAGGATGCTTTTTAAACTAGGGCACTCATCTATTATTCATAATTGATATTATTATATCAATAATGCTGACAATAAGATACTGTAAAGTCCTGCTGTGCCTTTTGAAATAAGTTCCAAGTCATCAAAAGTTAATTATGAAAAATGCACTTTGATTTTTAAAGGTTTTTGGTTGTTTTCCTTAGTGGAAACACCATGTGGCATAATGGTTAGGGGTTTTGTTCAGGAAAAAGACAGGCCAAGTTTAATTTCGGTTCTTCTACTTTTTATCCTAGTGACTTTGAGCAAGTTATCTAACCTTTGTAAACCTTCGTTTCCTCATCTGTAAAACAGCTATAATAATAGCACCTGCTGTTACAGGGATTAATGGGAAAATCCATTTAAAGCACTTAGCATTTCCCCCTATCTGACTAGCAAAGATAAAAAAGTTTAATAATACATATGTTGCTGAGAGTATGGTGGAGACAGGTGGCTCATACATTGCTTGAGGGAGTGTAAATTGTTACAACCTCCATATAAAACATTTTGACAATATTTATCAGAATTACAGGTATACATACATACCAGCAATCCCTCTCGTTAAAATTTATTGAATAGATGTCCTTGTAAGTAAGCAAATTGATATCTGTATGCAGGTATTTTATTTCAACACAGAGTGGAAACAACTTGAGTCTCCATCTATGAGGTTTTCTTTTTTTAAAATTAGAGCAGTTGTAGGTTAAAAGAAAAATCATGCATAAAGGACAGAGTTCCCCTGTACCCTCCACACGCAAACACAGTTTTCCCTATTATTAATATTTTGCATTAGTATGGTAACTTTGTTACAATTAATGAAATAATATTATTATAATTATATAATTAACTATAGTCTATAGTTTACATTAGGGTTCATTCTTTGCGTTGTCCAGTTCCTTTTTTTAAATTCTGATAGCATATATACAATCTAAAATTTCCCACTTTAACCACTTTCACATATATATTTCAGTGCTGTTAATTATATTCACAATGTTGTGTTACCATCACCACCATTCATCAAAAAAATCTTTTCCATCACCCCAAACAGAAGTTCTGTACCAATTAAGCATTAAAATTGCCATTCCCCACCCCTACCCCATCCCAGGTAAGCCTGTATTGTAGTTTCTGACCCTGTGAATTTATGTATTCTAATTATTTCAAATCAGTGACATCATACAATGTTTGTTCTATTGTGTCTGTCTTATTTCATTCAACTTGATGTCTTCAAAGTTCATCCATGTTAAAGCATGCATTAGAACTTCATTGCTTTTGATGATTGAATAATATTCCATTGTTATGTTCATACCACATTTTGTTTACCCATTCATGTGTTGATGGACACTTGGGTTGCTTCCACCTTTTGGCAATTGTGAATAATGCTGCTATGAACATCAGTGTGCAAATACATGTTTGAGTCCCTGCTTTCAATTCTTTTGGGTTTATACCTAGCAGTGGGATTGCCAGGTCTATACTTAGCTTTCTGAGGAATAGTCAAGCTGTCTTCCACAGCGGCTGCACCATTTTATATTCCCACCAACAATAAATGAGGGTTCCTATTTTTTCCACATCTTCTCCAACACTTTGTCAGGAGGTTTTTGATGACTGAGTTAATCTCTTTACTAGTAATTGGTTTGTTGAGATTTTCTATTTCTTCTTGAATCAATGTAGGTAGTTTGTGTGTTTCTAAGAATTTATCCATTTCACCTAGGTAATCTAATTTATTGGTATACCATTGTCCATAGTATCCTCCTATACTTTTTTATGCTAGCTTTTTAAAAAATTATTATTTTTAAAGAACTTTTAAATTACATAAATGTTACATTGAAAACATAGGGGATTCCCATATACCTCACCCCTCCCCCACCCACACTTTTCCCATTAATGACATCATTCATTAGTGTGGTATATTTGTTACAATTGATGAACAAACATTGAAGCGCTGCTACTAACCATGGACTATAGTTTACATTATGGTTTACACTTTGCACTGTACAATCGTATAGTCCTTTTTATTTCAGCGGGGCTGGTAGTAATGACCCCATTTTCATTTCTGATTTTCATTATTTGTATCTTTTCTCTTATTTTCATTGTCAGTCTGGTTAAAGGTTTGTGCATTTTATTGATCTTTTCAAAGAACCAACTTTTGGTTTCCTTTACTCTCTCTACTGTTTTTTTTTCATTCTCTATTTCATTTATCATCACTCTAGTCTTTGTTATTTCTTTTCTTCTGCTCACTTTGTGTTTAGTTTGCTCTTCTTTTTCTAGTTCTTCCAGGTGTGAGGTTAGGTCTCCGAAATACGATTTTTTTCTTTTTTTTAATGTAAGTACTTAGAGCTAATAAATCTCCCTCTCAGCACTGCCTTATGCTATATCCCATAAGTTTTGGTATATTTTCATTTCATTTTCATTTGCCTCAAAGTATTTCCTAATTTCTACTGTGATTTCTTTTTTGATCCATTTGATTGTTTCAGAGTGTGTTATTTAATTTCCACATATTTGTGAATTTTCCAGTTCTTCCTCTGTTATTGATTTCTAGCTTCAATCCATTGTGGTCAGAGAAAATACATGGTATGTTTCAATATTTTTAAATTTATTGAGACTTGTTTTGTGACCTAATGTATGGTCTAACCATAGGCACCAGAGAAGAATTTGTATTCTGCTGCTGTTGGTGAAATGTACTATATATGTCTGTTAGATCCAGTTGGCTAATAGTATGGTTCAATACATTATTTTAATCTTCTGTCTAGATGTTTTATCCATTATTTAAAGTGGTGTATTGAAATTTTCTACTATTAATGTAGTGCTGTCTATTTCCTCCTTCAAATCTGTCAATATTTGCTTCATGTATTTTGGGGCATTGCTTTTTGCAGATATATTTATAATAGTTATACCTTCTGGTTGAATTGACCTCTTTTTCAGTATATTATAAGGGGCTTTTTGATGCTTTCATGCAATCATATACTATACTGTAAGAAAGAGTGAGGAAACGCTTATGGTATAGGGCATTGCCAGGATATTTTGTTTATCTGAAGAAGGAAAGTATAGAACAGTGTGTGAAAACAGGGGCTGGGCAGTGGGTAATACACATAATTACAGAAATGCTCAAGAAAACACCCCAAATCTGGTGGCATTGGTTTCTTCCAAATCTAGAAAGTGGATGACTGGGTTGCCAGGAATCTTTAAACATATATTCTTTAGTTTTTTTGTTTTTTATTGTATTTTTGTTATTTTTATTTTTTGTTTTATTTCACATATATTTACTCTCATCTTTTGATTGTATTCTGTGACTATGTCACTTATTTTTAATAAAATGAATATAAATTCCATAGAACCCTCATGTCACATAGTAAATATGTATAAAATATTATCCCTTATTTAAAGTTTTATCTTAAATGTTAGTTTAATAATGATAACTTTCCAATAAAATAAAAATATCTAGGGATTTTAAAAAGATCTATTCTTTCAAAATTTTAAGTACAGCAATTTTTAAAAATATGTAATTTTAAACAATAAAACTGGCTTTAAGGTAAATTTTAAGGGTACTTCTTTTGGCCCATGAAGTTCTACAATTTAGTCCTTTGTCATTTACATTTCTATAAATGTATTAAAATATCGGCAATACAAAAAAATCTACTTAGGCAAAAAACATGACTTGAAGGAAAAGTTTTCCATATGCAAATGAAAATTCCCTCACGAGTTAGTCTTTGAGCAATCGGAGTTTTGGTAGATAATAGGTATCATTTAACTTATTCTCAAACATTTTGAAGAAGGAATGAAAATTCTAGAACCCGTATTAGAATGATTTATTTGTGTATTATTGAGTTTTGCTTATACTTCTGAGTTTTGAGCAAATTTGGAATGAATTGAGAACAAATGGAATTCTTTTTCCATTTGACTTATA
Source organism: Cabassous unicinctus (assembly GCA_029593785.1). NCBI lineage: Eukaryota > Metazoa > Chordata > Mammalia > Cingulata > Chlamyphoridae > Cabassous > Cabassous unicinctus. Next base: position 28,698 of record JAQZBX010018310.1, on the reverse strand, counting down.
TGTATTTAGACTATCAGGCTGTAATACCTCTTTTTTCAATGAAATGTTCGCCTAGGTTTCTCAATCTTATCAGACGTTTCACTATTAACATTCTCTCTTGTTTTTACCCATACCTTGGTAATAATGACCTGTTGAATTTCATTGGTTTTTAATTTCTTTCACGTAAACAGTTTTTAGGCCATGATTTATATCCATATTTATACGATGTTAACATGAGTCCCTCTAGTTGCTAATCTCTTAGCCTAGTGAAACATTTTCCTTCAAGACTTAGCTCACATGGTAGCTCTTCTATGAAACTGTTACTAAGACCTCCAAAGTTAGATCTCCCAATTTTTCTCCCCCAATATTTTGACTCTATCTCCATTTTATATCATATACTGTAATGATCTCTTTCTTCCACCCAGCAGTGAACTCCTTAAAAGCTACATCTCTGTGTTTCCTCCTTGCAACTATGTGCAGTGCCTGGCATGTGTTAGGTATTCAATAATGTCTTCTGAATAAAGACCAATTTTCCCAGTAGATGTGTTACAGCCTAACGGGAGTACTTCAGCAAATATATTATCACTTTCTTACAATCATTTGGTATTAAATACAAAAGTAAATCAAATTAATAGTTTAATGAGTCCTTATCCAGCATGTCTCAAGAGTCAGAGTACAGAGTAATTCTGTTTTCCTAGATCAAATTTCAGTGTAATTATGTAATCAATAATTGTGATATAAACTCCGCATTTTAAGCTTAAATGATTAATTATAATTTTTATATGAGGTGAACACACACCTCCTTCCAACCACATGGTCCCATGATCACTTTTAAGGAAATGTTCAAAAAGCAACTGATCCTTTTGGCCAATTTTTCTCAGGAGCAACAACTCACATTACTAATGATAAAAACAAAATTGTCATTATTGGTAATTTTCCCAAACATCCAGGTAGACTGATAGATTGATGCTTTTAGTGACATAAGGAGCTTATTTTATAGCCTGCAGTGGATGCAAGATTACGTCTGACAATTTGGCCTCAGGGCAAATTCTTTAGCTTCTCTAAGACAGTTTTCTCTTCCATGAAATGAAATAATAATAGGAACTTCATAGTTTTTATAGCCAAAGTGGGCTTTTTTTTTTTCAATGATGCTTTGTAGTTCAGAGTTCTGGGGCTTCAATGGAGTTCCAGGGTTTTTTGTTTTGTTTTGTTTTATATTTAAGATTTATTTTATTTATTTCTCCCTTGCTGTTTTTCATTTGCTGAGTCTGTTCATCTTCCTTGTTTCTTTAGGAGTCACCAGGCACTGAACCCGGGACCTCTGATATGGGACGGAGGTGCCTAATCGCTTGAGCCTCCTCTGCTCCCTGCTTTGTTGTATCTCTCATTCTGTTTTTCCTCCCCATGTCTCTTTTTGTGTCATCTTGTTGTATCAGCTTGCTGTGCCTGCCCGTTACGTCAGCTTGCTGTCTTCTTTAGGAGGCACCAGGAACCTCTGCTCCCTGCTTTGTTGTATCTCTCATTCTGTTTTTTCTTCTTGTGTCTCTTGTTGTGTCACCTTGCCATGCCTGCCTGTCACATCAGCCGCTCTCTAGGAGGCACTGGGATCTGAACCAGCAACCTCCCATGTAGTAGGCAAGAGCCCAGTCATCTGAACCACATCCACTTCCCCCAGGATTTAAATTAGATCCTTTGCTGCAATGGCAAAACATTGATAATCCTCACCACAACCTTCCTTCTTAGCAAGGTGAGATATTCCTTTCTGTGGACAAAAATGCAAGCCCATTTCTTTGCTGTCCACTGGCTTGGTATCCAGGGCACATAAATTACTCATCAATCAACAGCATAGAAATCCTACATTTCATGTTGCCACTAGTGATCTCAATTATGATATAACTGTAATACAGAGACTTTTAAAAACTTAGCTGATATGAATAAAACTCAGCAGGAATTGCTTAAGGAACATGATCATCATTTAAGTCCTATGGCTTCACTAAACATATCCACCCTTCAAATTTGAATTCTAGAAATCTATACCCCTAGACAGTACTAATCTGGCTACTTGTAGAAATGAGTTAATAATAAGCTCGTATGTTTATTTGTTTTGAGGGTCAATAAAAAAAAGGCCTTGGGGAGTTCATTCTACATTTTTGAGAAGTAGTATCAGGAATGCCTTCCATTATTTTATTTAATGTTCCTCATTAAATAAGCTATTTCACTTAGTACAAAAATCCCTGACAAGGTGCTGTTGAAATGGAAGTGGAAAAGAGGGAGGTAGATTTGAGAGACATTACAGAGCGACAATTGTCAGATTGTGATAACAAGCACTACTACCTATCTACAGTGTGTTGGATGTTTCTCATTCCGCAGAGTGAGATTTTAAAAATTTCTAGCCCATAGTGCCCTTAAAGGAAGTACAGAGGGTAAAAGGAAGAGGTAATTTGAGCTGTGGGGAGTTACAGATAGAATTCAGTTTGGGGCATATCAATTTTGGTGGGATGTGATAGGAAAGAGGACTCAAATTTTTCTCTCTCAACCTACCTTTAAAATTTTTTTTAACTTTAAGTTGTCACCACCAGTAATCAATACTTATCTAGAAATGTTACTATTGACATTAGGATACAGAAAATACTTATAAGATATGTGAAAGCATCTTACATGATTATAGATGTACTCAGTATTGTTAGTTCTTTTTCCTTTAGTTCCCACAAATCACTATGCCAAGGAAACTATTCCACAACGGAACCAAAAAATTCTTTTTCCAAAGATGTTTATATGTGTATATTATTATACTTATCACTTTTGATAATTTTTTTTTTTAAATCTGTGATCAATCTTATTAGAAAAGAAATGTATTTTTGAAGGAAAGCTTAGATAAGTTTTTTTAAAGCAGGTCTTGAAATTTTGGACAAACAATAGTTCTCAAACACACATACACAAATTATGGAAAGGATTTCTAAAATTAATAAATTTGCAAAAAAAACCACAACTGTGATCATAGCCATAATGGTGGTTATGGCTAGGACAATGAAAACCTCAAATGGCAAAGTCCAGGGTACATAATTTTTTAATTGTTATTACTTATTAGACCTAAGGTGTAGAGTGTTAATTTATCATACTTTTCAGTTCATGCATATTATACTATAATTTGTCCATATAAGGCCCCTGACTTGTTTTCCTCTGATTCCCTACTCCTCACTCCCGTATTCTTCCTCACCCAAATAGGCAACCATTCCAATATATTTAATTATATTCTTTGGCTTGTGTGTGTTCATGTGAAGTGTGTGTTGTTCAGTTTGCATGTATTTTAATTTACATAAATAATATTATGTAATACAGTTCATTCTGTATTCTCATACTTTTTCCATTCAGCACTTTATTTAATTTTTTATTTTGAAATAATTTCAAACTTACAAGACAGTTGCAAAAATAATACAAAACCCATATGGAGAACTCCAACATACCTCTATATCTACTCCCTCCCCCAGATTCCCAGATCCATCAATTTTTAATGTTTTGTCACATTTGCCAAATTATTCTATCATCTATGTATCTGTCTATCTATCATCTATCTATATCATCCATCTTCTATCTGCCTGTCTATTTTCTGAACATTTGAGGGTAATTTCAAAACATCATCAGCACTTCATTTTTTTAAACTTTTTTAATTAGAGAAGTTATAGGCTTACTGAAAAATCACGCAGAAAATAGAGTTCCCATATATCCCTCTATTATTAATACATTGCATTAGTGTTGCACATTTGTTATAACTGGTGAAAGAATATTATTATAATTGTACTATTAACGATAGTCCAATGTTTACAGTAGGGTTCCCTATTTGTGTTGTACAATCTTATGGCTTAAACTTTTTTTTTTATTCTAGTAACACATTTACAATCTAAAATTTCCCCTTTATTTTTAAGACCTATCCACGTTGCCATATGTACATCTAGTCCCTCATCCCCGACTGCTGCAGAGTACTCCATAGTGTGCACCCACCACACTTGACCTCTCTGCTTCCCCAGTGATGGGCAACTCCAGGGCCTCCAACTTCCTATCACCAAAAACAACGCTGCAATGAACAGCCTTGTGCATATCCCATTAAGAAGCTGTGTCTTTAGGCAACTTTTCACCCGTAAGGTGTCTTTAAAGTCTCCTCTTCCTCCTCCTTGGGAGGACGCAGCCTCACAGTAAAGCACAAGACTTGGCAAGGAAAGCTCAAGCTGGGTTGAATCCCACTCACCTCTCAGAGCCTTGTTCATGGCATGACTTGTACAATGTAGGAGGTGGCTCTGCAAACAAAACAAAATTCCCTCTTTCACTCTTCCACCAGGTTTCTGTTTCAATAAATTTTAAGTACATTAAAAATAATGTTCAGAGCATTGACAATAAATGTTAATACTATGAATTTAAAACACTAATAATCATATATTATTCCATTAGAAATTTAATACCATTATTTATTAATGGTATTAAATTAATACCATTCAGCAAGGTGACCAATGACCTCCATATTACTCAATTCAATGGATGCTTACCAGTCCTCTTTTTACTTAATATTCCAGGAACAGTCAACCTGTTTATCACTCTCTTCTTTTTTTAATTTTTTATTTATTTTTATTTTTAAAAACGTTTTAGATTACATAAATATTACATAAAAATATAGGGGATTCCCATATGCCTCAACCCCTCTTCCTCCTACACTTTCCCACATTAACAACATCCTTCATTAGTGTGGTACATTTGTTACAATTGATGAACACATATTAAAGTGTTGCTACTAACCGTGGACTATAGTTTGCATTACGGTTTACACTCTGCCCTGCACAATTTTACAGGTTATAACAAAATGTATAATGGCCTGTATCCGTCATTGCAATGTCATGCAGGACAATTCCAATGTCCCCCAAATGCCCCATGTTACACCTATTCTTCCCTCTCCCATCCCTCAGAACGTCTGGTGACCACTGCCTTTATATCAATGATAAAAGTTCTTCCATTGCTAGAATAATAATTCTATAATGGAATAATAATAAGTCCACTTTAATCCATTGTTCATTCCCCAATATTGAGGATTTTGGGATGGTAAAGTCCATTGTGCTTTTAATTGAGAGGGGGCTTAGATTCCATGGGGCAGATGGATGGAACTATCTTACTTGCAGTTGCAGACACTCTGTTCCTTGTGATGGGCATTGTCCATCATCATCTCCTTGTAAATTATCCTGGATGCATCCAATGAACTGGAGAGTAGGTGTTGCAACTCTGCTGTATCACTCTTGAAACTTTCTTCCCCTGGATTCCACGATACCATGTTCTCCTTCTGGTATGTCTTTCTACTTTTCTTCTCTGCCTCCATTGCAGGCTTATCTTTCTCTCCTTGGCCTTTAAATATTGCAGCTCCTTAAGGCTCTGTCTTAGGTCTTCTTCTCTACTCACCCTCTACTTTCTACCCTCAGCAACCACAATTTTCCCCATGAAATTTTCATCTATATACCAATAACACCTATTAAATTCTTAAGCTCAGACCACTCCTATAGGATTAGATCTATATATCCAACTAACTACCGGACACCCCCACTTGGATTTCTCAAAGGTACCCTCAAACTCAACATGTCCAAGACCAAACTGAAGATATTCCTCTCAAATATTATCTTTTTCCAGTGTTCTCCATCTCAGCCCCCAAATCCATCAAATTGTGTATCCCAGAAAGCCAGGTGTCAACCATTATTCATTCTTCTCTCCCACATCCCATATCCAATCCATCACTTGGTACTGTTGATTTTACCCCATATGCCTTTCCTGTCTATCCATTATTATCCATCTTTACTACCACTACTTTAGTCCAAGCTAGAGTTTTCTCTCACCACTAATTATCCCCTCACTGTCCTCCCTATATCCATTATGTCCCTCTTCCATTTTGCTCTCCATCCCAGAACCAGAATATTATTTTCAAAATGCAAATACACTGGCTTTCTGTTGTTCCTTAAGAGAAATCTTAAATCCTTAACACATCACTAAAGTTCTTCTAGTCAATATAGTCTAACAGATCCTTTCTATATAAACTCTTCTACCTAGCGTAACCTTTCTGTCAGTGACACCAGGGTCTGTTGCTTGAATATCTGTTAGTTTCTCTTGGCTTCAACCTCTGACCAAAATTAGGAAAACTCATAGAGATGCCAGAAAGTTGGCACTGACTCTCTAACCTCCTTGCAAACCGATAAGGACATTTTAATATTTTTTCACTTGTATGGAAAATGTTTTATTTGTTTCTATTCATGCTCTGTAGCTATATATCTTACAAAAGGTATAAATGCCTAATCCATTTTGTGATCAGATCAAAGCCAAGTTATACAAGGACAGAACAAGTTCAACTTTAACCACAAGAGGTCCTCAAGGCCCTTATGTATCATGATGTTTCTTAAAAAATATTTAAACCTATAAAGATTGTCATAGGTTAATCTTTCCCCTCATGGTGCAGTGGCTTTAGAATCATATTGGGCAAAGTTTCTTAACCTCTCTAAGTCTTATTTGTCTGCTAAGTAAAATAGAATAATGTTTATACATGTCACAGAGTTGTTTTGAGGATTAAATAAGATAAAGTATGTAATACTTAGCACAAAGCCTGCCACGTAGTAATAGCCTGGCACATAGTAATGGCTTGAGAGGAGCTAGTCATTACTACTTTTGTTTGTGATAGTCTTTCTTTTTATTTTTTAGGAGGTACCAGGTATTGAACCCAGGACCTCGAACATGGGAAGCAGGTGCTCAACCGCTTGAGCTACACCCACTCCCTGTCTTTCTTTGTAAAGGAACTCCTTTTAGGTCAATGTAATATTTTTTCTTTCGAGGAAAGGAATACTGAGGATTTGAACAAGTCAATTGTTGCTTTTGCTCTATCAGATAAGAATAAATCAATCCTATTACTCCTCAGAAAAAGAATACACATACACCTCTTTTGTCATGTCACTTCTAGTTCCTAGAAAAAGAATCTTGTTCTATTGAGAATCTGATTTCTGCTGGTGGCAGAGACGCTACTGTCCTCTAGTGGCATCTGTTGTCTTCTGCTGGTTCATTGTTCTAGCTCAGAAAAACAATTCTCTTTCAGTACTAGTAAATACTCAGTGCCTGCGAGTCATTCTTCAATTCTGACCTTTAATTATTGTTTTCGTAGTGGAAGCAAAGTTTTCTCTATATTATTCAACTCAGGGATCTTAGGTTAGGATACTCCCTCACATGTTCATACCTTGTCAACACCAATGCTTCCTCTAGGAGTAGAGTCATTTTGTCTTCTCAAAGAGTTACATTCTTTGGAGTTCCAATTTTACTGTGAGAGTCAGGAATTCTGACTCTCTATGGATAGGATCTTGAAACTTCCTTCACCATCCTTGTTGTCCTTTTAACTTCTTACCTTTGACAAGGGGCGAGTATTGCTTCAAACATATCTAGTGTCCTATTAAGGAACTCAGTGATCCACAACCTATGCCATGTAAAGGCAGAAACTCAGATATGTATGAAATACATCTCAGCTCAAGTTCTATTTTTAGTTTTCTATTTCAAGTAACAAAGATTAATACCATAATATTTGTTAATTCCCAGTATTCCTCCTGAGGATGGGATCTAAGTTTGAGAAGACCAAATATGGTGGCATGGTGGCAAGTTTTAGGGTTGGGAACTCTGGTTTTCAATGTCATCTGACATCCAGTGAGAAATTCATCATCCCAGCTCAGTCGTTCTCACAGACTGCTATTGAGTTGAGTTCCTGTCTGCAAGTTCCCTTTAAGTCTGGAGGCTCTCTTTCCTCTTCCATCTCACATTTGGATGTACAAGGATATTGCTTTGCTCCTATTCCAAATTAGGCCACAGGAAATCTCTGGAAGCCTGTTTCATTCCCATCTGCTTGCTCACACCATGAGTCCATGTCCTCCCTCTGGAACCTGTGCCTTCCTGGGGCTGTATTCAGGAAATAGGGCACATGCTCCCTCTGCTCTTGGATCCCACAAACCCATCTATGGGTGTTTTTTTGTTTGTTCATTCGTTTGTTTTTGCTTCCCAGGGATGTGTCTGAGGAACATGGTACAGACTCCCTATCTCTGGGAGAGTAGACACCTGCCCTGCCATTGCCTCCCCTCCTACTACTCTCTCCTATGACCAGTTATGACTCCTTCATTCCCCAACATAAGGAAAGGGTCTTTTTGTTTTAGTTTTTTTCTTTTTCCTGAGAATGGAAAGCCATGCTCTTACAAAAGATGTTTTGTCTGAATCTTTCACTATGCAGGAATCTTTTCTGTACCTCCAGAGCCAAGACTTTCCTCCGCTTTCTTTGCAGTCGTATCTTTCTTTTAAAGCAATGAGCACAGATTTCCTAGCTGCTTCCTTGGGGGGCACGAAGGGAGAGGGTAGGCAAAGAGTGTGAATGAAGAGAATACTGCGGGGGAAGGGACTGCACTTAGGAATAATAATAGCAATAGGCTCTAAGAGCAAATATTCCCTCCTCCATCTAGATGAAATTGTGTCCTTAGCACTAAGGAATAGTGCACGCCTATGGCCCTTCTGCTCCATTCCTTGCTAAGCACAGGCAAGGTGTCAGAACTCAGAAACCCTCTTCTAAGAAAGCAGACTGACAGTAGGGCAGGTTGTCTTCTAGGAGAAAACTTTATCATTTTACTAGAGATCCAGTTCTGGAGTGGTTTTAAAAGTTATGATTCTTTTGTTCAGTTTGGTTCTAGGAACCCGTTTATATAAAGCTGTTACTTTACTATGAAAAATCTAAACAGTGAGAATAACATTTGGATTAGTCTTTTACACTACAAAACCTGTATAACAGGAAGAATAGCATTCTTTTTTTCTAAGAATGTAGAAGCATCCTCAAGCACTTTTGCAGTTCTAATTTTCATTTTGAAATACATTGATATTAGTAATTTTAAAATAAAGTTAGTTATTAATAGTTAATAACTGTGTACACTTATTGAGTGCTTATGTGTCAGATGTTAACACAAATAATTCTACATTTAATCCTCATAAAACTCTTAGGAGATACATATCATTATCTTACTTTACAGACAAAGAAACTGAGGCAGAGAGAGGCAAAGTAACTTGTCTAAAGTCACAAGTTAGCATTTATTAGAGTTTGGATTTAAACCTTGGAAGTCTGATGGCAAAGCAGAAGTGTAACTATACTACCTAGTTAATGATAATTATATTCATCATGATAATAGGAGGTAATTGTGTAAAAGTGACAATTCTAGCAATGATAAACTAAAAGCTGATTTTTAAGCTAGTGGATCATAATAAAAATTTTAATGTGAATTTATAATTGTCATATATGTGAGATGAAGTATAAGTTACCAGTTCACTAGCTCAAGAGATGCTAGGAATTATTTTCATTTGTGATAGTCTCAAAAAGTCCCTGGACATGAGACAGGGCTAGAGAAGAATTTTGACTCTTCTGTTTTTCAAAGGACACAGTTGTTTTGTGCTGAGCTATCCCAGATCATCAGGGCACCACAAGGAATAACCACTATGGAACTGAAGGACAGCAATTAGTGAGAAATAAACATTTTACATGAATTCTAATGTGCTGGAATTTGAAAATTTCAAAGAAGCAGCATGGAGAGCTGAAACAGGGAATTTCCTCAAATTACACATGATAGAGGTCTATTAAATTGTCCTTCTCTTTCATTAGATGTATGAGCTGTATAGTTAAGGATCAGGAATGTATCTTTTTCATCTCTGTATCATCAGCACTTAGAACAGTGCATGACATATAGTAAGTCCAATAAATATTTGTCAAAGAAATAAATTGACTTTTGCTAAGCATGGCAAGCATGCCTACATATGCACGCATTTTTGTAATGATAGAACTTTGTGATAACAAAGGAAACGTAATCAGTATAAAATCTTCATTGATTTGCCCTAAAATTTCACCATTTTTCTTTGCAAAAGGTATATTGCTATTTTAATCTAACAACCTTTACAAGGTAGTTTTATAAAGAACAGCTAGTAAGTAATACATTTAAAAATTGGACAAAGTGATTTTTTACCCTTTAAAAGACTTTATTATGGAAAATTTCAAGCATACATACACACACACACACACACACACACACACACACAAGGGAATAGTATCACTAATCCCCACACACCAATTATCTGGCTTCCAACCCTGGCTAATTTTGCTTCAGCCATTAACTCCACTTACTCTCCTGCCCCTAGATTATTTTAAAGCAAACTCAGACACCAAATCATTCACAGCCAATGATTTTAAAAAGTCTTTGCATAGCGCTGCTTAAGAATTTACAAAGCAAATACAAACACATTATCTCTTTTCCATTCTCATATCTCTGTCCTTTCCTCTTTACTGAAAAGGAACCAGGTTAAGAGAAATTTAATTTAATTTGGTCACACTCTTATATTGTAGTCAGGACTTGAATCCGGTTTTTAAGCAGCCTTAGTACTTAGTCCCTAGGGTATGACATTGCAGGTCACTTTAAGTTGTGAGTAGGTACCTGGCTGCTTTTTAACGCCAATCCTTCTAATTTTTACATCTTCTAAGATTAGGCAGCAAGCAGGACATGAACCTTCATCCTTCTCGGCAGGTATTTTGATAGAGAAAATAAGGACTGGTCCTTTCCTTCAAAAAGCCACTGAGGTTGTTGCTACAGGCTATTCAAGGCTTCTGCTGACTGCAGTCTTTGGTCTAAGCTCTATCACTTCTACTGAAATGTAACATCGGCTACTTTGATTAGCTACCACCAGTTTTTGTCAGGCATTGTACTAAGACATTTATGGCTTTAGTCCTCAAAACCACCCTCCAACGTTAGCTTTTTTTTTAAATTCTCAATTTCCAGAAGAGCAAATTGCGGGCAGAAAAGTCACACGCCAGTTAGTGCAGAGCTAACTCTGGAATCCGGATGTAAGCTCTTACACACCACGATGGTAGGAAAGGCGATGGAACACAAGGGAAAAGAATAAAAAGAATTGGGGTTGTTAAACCCAACGAATGACAAAAACTAGAAGAGAGCAGAAGCTGCAACCCACACACGAGAAAACCGCAACACACCTCTGCTCAAAAACGCAGAAGCACCGCCCAGCGGCGGAAGTCGGCCCCTGGTTTCCGGCCCTCGCGGCGGAAGTAGCTCATTGACACCCCGCCAGCTCCCCACCGAGGGAGGTGCTTTCGGTGTCACCTACCAGAGCCACGAGGTGATCTGGTACCTTCCTAACGCGTCTGCAAGTCAACATGTCGCACCCGTCCCCCCAAACTAAGCCATCCAACCCCAGCAACCCCCGAGTCTTCTTTGACGTGGACATCGGAGGGGAGCGAGGTGAGTAGAGTCCGGTGCCCGCGGAAGGGCCCCGAGGAGGTCAGGGTTCCCTGGATATGAGGGATCCCAGTGGCGCGAAGGGCACGGCTGACCTGACCCGACAGCTGGAACAAGCTCGGTGATCCGAGGCTAGGTTAAGCCAGCGCTTTTGTACTATTGCTATCGGTCATGCGGAAGTTTCTGGAAATTTCTAGAAATTTCTGGTCCAGGGAATGTGGCGGCCTTTAGGTTTATGTCGCTCTTGATTTGGTTGTACCTTTCGGCCACCTTGCGCCATCGAGTTGGCATAATACTTAATGTTTGTAATGGTATCGTTCAGAAAGTCTTTGGGAATATGCGTCGGTTGGTCTCCAGTTACCCTCTATGTCTCTTGCCACACACAAAAAATAAATGAGCCCTGGCCATGTTTATAAATTAAAGTGAACTTGCTTATTGCTTTTTCCTTATTGTTTGCTCATAACTTAGAGGTCCAATTAGGTAGGTGAATATTTTTCCATTATAGCGTTGGAGAAATGAGTTCAAAGTTGCAATGTGGTTGCCTTAGTTACATAGCAACTCAGAAGTGCATAAGGTTTGTGAATTGGGAAGGATGCTCCTTTGTAACTGAAGCGCTCTTGTTCTGGGACATGTTACAATTGCTGTCTGTGCAGTGTACATTTGAATGCATGTACACGAGGATATATATCTGGATTCAGGAATCCCGTGGATGGATATGGATGCGCGCGCGCGCGCGCACACACACACACACACACACACACACACACACACAGTCTCTCTCTTTCACTCACTAACATGTACACTTATTTCGTTTTGGGAACTAGTGTGGGTTTTAAATTCACTTGCCTCGGGTTTTCTAGAAGGACGTTTTTCATTGTGCCTCAGAGCCTGCACTAGGCAGATTCCACAGAGCACAAAGGCTACAGTTATACATAAAATTGGCCAACCTGATCAGTTAACAGGTATTTAATTTTCTTCTGTTAGTTACTTCGAAATTCTGAGTACAAGTGGATGAAGTTAGTCAGAATTTAAAACCATGTATACTTTGGGGAGTGGTTTGAGTGCCTGTTTCCCACCTAGAAGGTCTCAAATTCAATCCCTGATACCTCCTAAAAAAACAACCATGTGTACTTCATGGTGTTGTTCCCTATATAGTGTTAACTTGCTGTAATTAATTACATCCTTTATATGGTATAGAAAAATAATTGTTTCAAGTTAATCCAGCTAGATAATACTTCCTTAGGTAGATTAACCTTGAATATTAGATAAATGACCAAAAAATGAAACTTGAAAATTCATGGATGATTTCAGTCACCATATTGAACCAACTGTTCTTTTATCATTTGCCTATTTGGTTGCTTATTTTGCATACTAATAAGATTTCATTTTCTTTTCTTTTAGTTGGTCGGATTGTCTTAGAATTGTTTGCAGATATTGTACCCAAAACAGCAGAAAATTTCCGTGCATTGTGTACAGGAGAAAAAGGCATTGGATCCACCACTGGAAAACCTCTCCATTTCAAAGGATGTCCTTTCCATCGAAGTATGTGTTCATTTTCTAAATCTGATTATTCTTCAAATAGATAACCAACTATTCTGCAGGAGTTAGGGAAGACAACACTAAGTAGGGAAGAAGGTTAAAGGTACTGTTAGTTTCTAAGAATATGTTTTGACATCTGAGGCAGTAGCTCAGTTTCATAAAGTTGGAGAGGTGGAGTTAATTAATAAAAATTTCCCTCCCCATGTATTATGGGGAGAGCATTAAGATTTGTCTATAAAGACATAGACTATCCTAGCTTCACTACGTTTCTAGCACTCCTTTAAGAGGATGACAACAATGAGAAAGGATCATGGTGATGATAAATAAGTTGAACTTATTGTTTCGTGATTATTTGGTGGTTCTCCCAATAGACTATAGGTTCCATAAGGTCAGGAACCATGTCTTCTCACCATTTTGTCTCCACCATCTAGTATAGTTATTGAGTAGGCACTCAATAGATACTTGTTTAATGAATAAGTTGAATTACATATATTAGTTACATTTTTATTAAAAACTTGATTAAGAAAAATTAACAATTTTAAAATAATATCTATTGATTTTTAAATTTTTAATAAAATACCAGAATGTTCTAATAAAATACAGCAAAGAGTTAATATAGTAGACTGCTATCCTTCGAAAGGTCTGCTTGCAAGGTTGACTCTTGGCCAGTGTCTAGAACTGTACATTTAAATCATTCCCTAAATGATAAGGGTAGCAGCTTACTATGTCACTGTAGTATGACCATATGCTGAGTTTTCAGAGTTCTCGGGAATCTGAATGTGGGGTTGGTCTTCAGAACCCTTGACACAAAATAGTATTATTTGCTGAAGTACTTCTGTTATGGTGTAACAAATCTACTGGGAGAACTTGCTCTTTATGCATCAGACATTATTGAGTAACTAATAATGTGCCTAGCCACCTGCATATAGTTACAAATGTGAAAAAACAGTTGCTGCATTCAAGGAGTCCACTGTTTGGTGGATGAGACAAATCATTATGTTATAAAATGGAGGCAGAGATAAGTAACTGTGGAAGAAAGATTAGTAGATCCAACTCTGAGGTCCCAGTGACAGTTTTATAGGGGAAGTGCATTTGAATTAAGTGTTTGAAGGTTATTGGGTGATGAGACTATAAAAATAGGTTGCACTTAGCTTGTGAGAGGTATGGAGTTTTTGTGGGGATAAATAGGGGAAAGGCAGACATCTTTTTTTTTTTTGTCTCTAACAGCCATTTTTTATTTTTTTGGTAGTTATTAAGAAATTTATGATTCAGGGTGGAGACTTCTCAAATCAGAACGGAACAGGTGGAGAAAGTATTTATGGTGAAAAATTTGAAGATGAAAATTTCTATTACAAGGTATAACAGATGAAAATGCATGTTTATTGCTACTATTTGGAATCCTTGTTGGATTAAGATCCCAATAAATGTCTCAACTGTGCTTAGATTGACTTTTTCTTGTAAAAGGTATCATATTTATAAATATGCATCTTTAATATGGAAAGTTTTTATCCAGTAATGATTTTATTTGGCTGAAATACTACAGTTATATCAATGTGATCTAGTCCTTACATGCTTTAGTTAAGTCAGTGAGTTTTTAAGTGCAGCCACCATATGGCAAAATTGTTTTCAGGAAAAATCTTCTCATTACAGGTAGGTTGGTAACTTGTGCATCTTTATCCTTGAATTTGAAGAGTAACAAAACTACCGTTAATATCCAGGATGTCAGGGGATTTGCAAACTTGCAGATATGGGTAATGCCCAAACTCCTAAAAAGGACATAAGTGGTGCGTGTTCTTTTTTAAATCATCATTGTCCCACCATATAATTGGGGTATATTATATCATTCAAGTTATAAGAATGGACATGTAAGTATAAAAGCAAAGCAGTATGTTTGGAAATAAGAAATATGAGTAAGGTAATTAGGATAATTCGAAAAGAAAAATGTCACCAGCCTTTAAAATAGTATTTATTGACTGCAACTGTATGCTCAATACTGTCACTGTTACCAAAGGGTTTATAAAAATAAAACGCCCTGATGACAAGGACTTCATAATTTTACTGGGGAGACAAGATTTAAAACACATGGAACAACTGGGGAATAATATAGCATACAAATAAATGCTAAATTGATTGACATATTATGTACTTTAAGAGAAAGATAAGATTTGTATTATCCGAATTATTGAGAAAATTTGGGATTTGAGGTGGGCAAACAGGTCATTGCAAGGTGGCTGAGATTTGGTTAGGCAGAAAATAGTTGGGTAATGGTTTGCATAATAAAAACTATAGTACAGAAAGAAGACAAGGAAGGGTGTGTGTGAGAAGAGACAAAGGCAATGGGAAGCTGAGTTAGTATTTTAGTTAACATTGTGGGAGAAGCACCACATAAAGGAGGCTGCTGGAAGGATGATAAAAGAAAGGCACCTATAGAAAGGATACATGGTTCTTGCCTTCTACAAACTTGGTGGTCTTGAAAATTGAATTAGATTTACATTGGAGGGTGGAAGGCATTTTAAGTGGGAAAACTAACATAAGAATTATAATGCATGGGCCAAGAAGGGATAAATTTCGAAAGCCTAAGAGATGAAGTGGAAAGATGGAAGAAATAGTGTTTCACAGAACTTTTGAACAAGTTTAGGCCAAGGTAGTTTATTTGGGGCAGTATTTGAAGGAGCGAGTCATCTAGGATGAAAGACATAACATTTGAATTCTTTTTGAGATTAGGATAGAGTAGGATAGAATGTCCATTCTAAGTTCAGTATCCCGATAGTGTTCCCAGTTTATTGATGTGTAAAGGAAGAAGGACCCATAAATGTGGACAGACTGTTCACATCTTTTCAGAAAAGAGAATCATAAAATCATAATCTAATATTAATAGCATCTTCATCTTAAAGATGGAAGTGTAAGCATCTCAATATGGTCAATTTAGAAATAATAATCCATCCCTATTGGTTCTGTTATTTGGTTTCATAAGCTTTTATTATAGTTTAAGGAATAAGTGCCCCATGTTTTGTGAATTACACATTGCAATGTATACAAAGTTGGGATACCCTACATTGAGCTAAATGATATCACAGTCCACCCTAGCTTTGTGAATGGTCAGTAAATGATCTATTTCAGACTAGTATCCCTAATCTTTCTTTTAATGATTTTTATTCCTGCAGCATGATCACGAGGGTTTGTTGAGCATGGCAAATGCAGGCTGCAATACAAATGGTTCTCAGTTCTTTATCACAACAGTTCCAACTCCTCATTTGGATGGGAAGCATGTGGTGTTTGGCCAAGTAATTAAAGGAATGGGTGTGGCAAGGATACTGGAAAATGTAGAAGTGAAGGGTGAAAAGCCTGCCCAAGTAAGTAAAAAGTTACAATGAAATACAATTATCTTATTTATCTTAAGGAAACCTAAGTTTCCTGAGGTGTTAATCAGTGCATAAAGGGAACAGTAGTAAACTGAAAGCATGTGCCCCACCTAGAGAAAATTACACAGTGAATGATAAAATTTTCAACTTAATCTGTGTCCACTGAACTCCTAAATAGTAATAAAATATTTTTGTGAATAGTGACCTTTATGTGTTAGTTGGATTATATGTAAAAGGCATTATTATATTAGAACAGATAGAGGAGTCTTCCTACATCATTCTGTAGTTTTAGAAGTGATTCAGACTGTTGCATAAGACTTCCAGCTGTATAGCTTTCTAAACCCACACTTTTTTTTTTTTTAACATCCCATTAGTATGATAGTGCACTTCTACAATTTAGGATTATCTTTACAGTTGTGCGTTATTGCAGAATGCGGAGAGTTGAAGGGAGGAGATGATTGGGGAATATTCCCAAAAGATGGCTCCGGTGACAGTCATCCGGATTTCCCTGAGGATGCAGACATAGATTTAAAAGATGTGAGTACTTTCAGATTAGTCAGACTTTTTTTAACATATTAAAAATATTTAGTACTAAAAGTTTGAACTGTTTGTATGAATCTGTTCTAATGATTACTTAATAAAGTCTAATATATTTGTATTCATTTTTTTACAGGTAAATAAAATTTTATTAATAACAGAAGACATAAAAAACATTGGAAATACTTTTTTCAAATCCCAGAACTGGGAGATGGCCATTAAAAAATATGCAAAAGTTTTAAGGTAGTACAATATTTTTAATAAATCACTTTTTAAGGTAGTGGATGTGGCTCAAGTGGTTGAGCACCTGCCTCCCAGATGGGAGGTCCCAGATTTGGTTCCTGGTGCTTCCTGAAAAACAAAAACAAAAACAAACAACAAGCAAAACAAATGAAAAAACCACCTCAGGGAAGCCGATGTGGCTCAGTGGTTGCACACTGGCTTCCCACATATGGGCCCCTGGGTTCAATCCCTGGGTCCCTGTACCTTAAAAAAAAATTCATTTTTGAGAACTTGTAGATTAAATTACAAACTGAAATTCAGAGTCGTTCATTGTATTTTTGGCAAATTACTTGCAGAATAACTAGGTATGTTGAAATTTTGCATTTGTTTTGTTCCCACCAACTTATTTTGAAAAATTTCTAAATACAGAAAAGTTGAAAAAAGAACAGGACATGAGTACCCATATACTTTTAGTTACTTCCACCATTTTTTAACTTTTGCTCTATTTGTTTTTGCAGAACCAGTTTGAAAGGAAGTTGCAGATACTATTGCACTTTGCCCTTAACTATTTATTTCTGCATGTATTTCCTAAGAAAATAGGACATTCTTCACAGCATCATCAAAACACCCTAAAAATATTGATACAGTATTATCTAGTGTATAATCTATATTCACATTTCCCCAATTGTTTCATTTTTTTTTTTTTTTAACCCAGGGTACAAATCAGGATCATGCATTTTATCATATGGTTGCAATATCTTTTTAGTCTCCTCTAATCTTTAACAGCCTTCTTCCTTGTTTTTTTTTTGTCATTCTTGACATTAAAATTTTTCTGTAGTCCAGGTCAGTTGTCCTTTAGAATACCATCTGTATTTGTTTCTTCAAGGTTAGATTAAAGTCCAGGACTTAGGTATATATTTTCTGTGACCACACATTTGGAATGTATATGCCAATTTGGCCTATTTTGTGTTTGGGCACTTGGTTAAAGTGGTGTCAGTGAGATGTCTTTGGTACTAAGGTACCTTTTCCCCTTTGTAATTATTAAGCCTGTGAGATGATGCTCTGAGATTGCTTGAATCCAGTCCCCAACAAGCTTTTCACCAAATGGTTTTAACATTACTGAAGATCCTTGCCTGAATCAGTTATGGATGGCTGTAGAATTGTAATTTTTCTAATTTTTATCATTTATTCTCTAGTTATTAACAGGCATTCTGTTTGAAAGAGCTCTCCCCCTCCCTTTTTAAAAATATCGCTTAAGGACCCATGGATTTTTTTATTTCAATCTGTTACAGACTATTACTACCATTCTTTTTGATGCCCAAAGTGTCACAAATTTGGCCAGTGGAATCAACCTCTCTGGCTTCTGTGTCCTTTTGACATCCTCCTGTTAAGTCTGTGAGCACTTGCTTTTGTACACAAGATGTTCCAGGCACATCTTAAATTTATCCTTGCTCCCAAATCTGGTATCAGCAATTTTTCCAAGGAGCCCTGATTCCTTTCAGTGAGGGGGACAAACTTTAAAAAGTTAATGGGGGCTATGTGTGCTTGTTGTTTCTGGGTCCTTTCAGTGGACAGAGCTAGGAAATATATTAAAAAATGAATTACACAATACAATTCAGAATCAATACTACAAGGCAGTTCTTCACCTTTTACTCCACATTCCTGTTTTCCTTCTTCCATTGTGAGAACCCTGGTTCCAAACATAATTACATTGGAAAGTGCATAATAGGGACATACGTTTTAAAGATAGAAATGTGTTGTTACTAGTATATGATTATCTTTAAAACTTGAGGATTGCTCTTTTTTTTAAAAAATGTTTTGTTTGAGGATTGCTCTTAATTGGCCTCTGAAAACTGAAAAGTTGGGGCTGAAATCCTCCCATTGAAAAATAGATGTTTAATAAAAATTTGTGATTATTAGGAGTATTAATTTTAGCATTTGATGAGCTTTTTCATATCAGAAATGACAACACTTTCTGGCATGGTTGAGGAAGCAGAGTTAAGTCTTATTTAATGACATTACATACTACTTTTTATTGTTTTCTCCAGGTATGTGGAAGGTTCAAAGGCTGTTATTGAGAAATCAGATAGATCCAAACTGCAACCTGTAGCTTTAAGCTGTGTGTTGAATATTGGTGCTTGTAAACTGAAGATGGCAAATTGGCAGGGAGCAGTTGACAGCTGTTTGGAGGTGAGTTTGTTTGATGTTTTCAGAGGAGTTGTATTATGACTGTCAATTTGAACAAGTGTTTTTTGGGATCTAGTTGAACCTAAGGAGACTAGGAGGAAAAAAGATTTTAAGTAATCTTGACTCAATTAATTTTGGACCTTTAGTTCTTCCTCTCAATCCATTTTGCTTACAGTACTATGTCACTTAATATCTTTGAAGATATTTTTTTTTTCCCCTCAAAGGATTTTTTTTTTCTTAGTTCTTTAATTCATTTAACATATTATTCGAGCACCTATTTTGTGCTATCCATTGGAAGACAAAGCCAGGAGTGATTTAGGAGTATGAGCTGTATAGTAAGATACGGTTTTAAAATTAGACCTCTGCCACTTACAGGCTTTGTAATCTTGGGTAAGGTCCTACTTCTACCAAGTTTTAAATTCTTTATCTGTAAAATGGAAACAATAATACCTCATGGGATTGTTTTTAAGGGTTATATAACATATGACACATTTAACACAGTGCTTGCATATTTCCAGCACGTATTAGATACTAGTTATTTTGAGTAAAAGACAGACCAATGCTCTCAAGGATTTGGGGGAGAGAAAGGAGTCAGTTATAATTTAGGGTTATCAGCACTTGTATAGGAGAATGGGTACTATTGGAACACACAGAAAGGTTACCTGTCTTTTTGGGAGACGTTCCGGAACACTACCTGATAAAGTTGGAAAGACAAAGATAATACCTTCCTTAAATGAGTGACAAAAGCATTTTTGGGGATCTAATTAGTTCTATGAGACTGGGGGAAATTTTTTTAAGTCATGTCTAAATATGAATGAGCAATTTTGACTGTCTTCCCTATTATATAATTTCTTTAAAAAATTGTCCAAACTAAACCATGTATTTTAGAAAGTCAACCCCCAGTACTTTTTATGTATTTTTATTTTCTTTTAATTTTTGGAGGTACTGGTGCCAGGGATTGAACCCAGGACCTTGTATGTGGGAGGCCGGTACTCAGCCATTGAGTGAACTACACCGGCTCTCCTTTTTATGTATTTTGCTCATTAGTCTATGTACATAGATGAACTATGACCAGAGCAAGTAGAAATAAAATGGGATCCTAATTTGGTAGTGGGTGGAATAAGGAATAAAATATTTTAGCAAGGAGCATACAACAGAGGAAAAGGAAAAGACTGATGATCTCCACTCTGGATCTCTTTTGACCTTTGTGAGACAGATACAACATCTTCACTAAAAATCACTTTGGGCCGAATCAGGAAAAGAGAAACCACATAGCAGTTTGAACAGGGGAAGTTTGATATAAAAGAATATTATCGGAGATAGGCATAATGAGGAATTGGCTAGTAAGGGGTAAAGAGAATTCCAAAGAAACAGGCATAGCAGCAACTGCCAGGACTAAGGCTGAGATAGGAGTCCCCCAGGAAGAGGCTTCTCCTCCACCCCACCCCCCACACCCCCTCAGGGTTGAGATCCAGACAGGGCATGGCTCTTTGAATGTTGGATAGCAGGTAAGTTAATTGAGATGCCACACTTACAGGATTTGTATTCTATCTGGAGTTGGGAAGTTGCCTTGAGGGAGCTGCTATGTGCTGCTGGCCAAACTCAGTGCACAAGGCTGCTGAGAGGAACGCTGGAAGAGGAAAACCTTCTCTTCCACGTCCATTCAGCACCCTCTACTGACAAAACTTAGTATTGTGTCAGCTGGCAAAGGAGAGAGATTTACAGGGTCCAGCTCCATTATCACAGAGCAGTGCAGGGTGGATTTGAGAACTGGCACAAACACTTAATACTTTTAAGTATTCATTTGATCACTTTTTTTGTAGGCTCTTGAAATAGACCCATCAAATACGAAAGCACTGTACCGTCGAGCTCAGGGATGGCAAGGATTAAAAGAATACGATCAAGCATTGGTAAAAATTTTGTTCTAAATGTTTATTTTTTGAAAAATAGATGCATCCTTTATAAATTACACACCTAATTTTTCTTAAATGTTTTTTTTCCCCACCTAAAGGCTGATCTTAAGAAAGCTCAGGAGATTGCACCAGAAGATAAAGGTTGGCATTTTTTTGTAGAGAAAGTTCATTTTGTCCTTTAAGAATATACCCACATGAATCATTGTACAGTTTGCTACTTAGGCATTTATTTGTTCAACAGATAGTACAGAATGCTTGTTACTGGGGCAGGCACTGAGCATACAGTAGTAAACATGATAGTCAAGGTCCCTGCCCTTGAAGAGCTTACATTCTATTTCTTATCCAAAATGTACTAATTTTTTTCATATCTATTTGTTTCACCGTATCATTTGAAACCTGGTTCCTAGTTACTGTAATACTGATTTGAAAGCTCAACACTAGAAGATACCGTATTCACGAAGGATTTAAGGTTTGGTACCATTTCTTGAGCTGAATGTGGCCATAATGAAGAATCTGCAGCAGGATTTAACCTTTAATTCTAGCCTAGGAGTCTAATTCATGGATATGTTTTAGGAAAGCCCTGAAAACTTCTTTTCAATAAAAATGATGCTACTTCCAGATATTTAAAATATTATCTTTGGTCTCTTATTGCTAAAGTAAAACAAGGGAGGCACTTACTGCCCTCTGTAATGAAGGGGGAGAAAGCAAATCTATATATAATTGAGTTCTCTCAGTTGAAGGCATGACTGCCTTCATGATTATTGTGTTTGTGAAAATGATAGCTTTCTTAGAGTAGAATTTATTGTTAATAGGGCTCACTTCATGGAGAGAAAAAGTATTATCAAAGTAGGGAGCTAACTATCAAAACAGCTGTATGTTGATCACTTAGTTTTTTGGATGTTTTGAGAACTCACATTGCGTATTTTTTTCTCCAGCTATCCAGGCAGAATTGCTGAAAGTCAAACAAAAGATAAAGGCACAGAAAGACAAAGAGAAAGCAGCTTACGCAAAAATGTTTGCTTAATAAGCCACTCAATTTTGCTTAAATACTATGTATTCATTGTATAAAGTCAATACGAAAACTTAAGGGCATCTGTCTATTATATATGATCCCTAATGTATTTTCCTTTGATGCTTGAAGTTCCCTATTGTTTACAGTTTAGGAATACTAATAACAGTTCATTCAATAAAGTGTTCAAAAATAATGTGAAGTTTTGATTTTTTTAAATGGCTGTGTATGACTGACAGAATACTGGTGCCCAGTCATCTTATTTACTAAACAGATGGAAGCTTAAATTTTGTTTGTTGTTTTAAGTTGTTTCCCTCAGTTCTTTGATGTATCTCTCTAGTTGATTTGTGCTGATGTTTTTATAGTTACAGAAAATACATATATACTTTTTCATGAATTGCTTAATCATCTAGAACAGGGGTGGGTAAACTTTTTCTGTAAAGGGCTATGTAAGAAATACTTCAAGCTTTGTGGACCAGCTAGTCTTTCACAACTTCTCAACTCTGCATTTGTAGCTCAAAAGTAGCTACAGGCACTACTTAAATGGATGTAGCTGTGGTCCAGTAAAACTATTCATGAGGACAAGTGGATGCCAACCCCTGGTTTAGAATATACATTTTATTTTTACACATGAAGACTTGAAAATGGCAAGTCAAATGCATTTTTATATCGAAATTGACACAAAGGGTTAATTTTGCATTTCACTGTTGGTACTGAATCTGAAAAGCTTGAAGAGTAAGTAGATGTTACATCATTCATAAAATTTTATTTAAGAGAAATACTGAATTTTTTTTATGGGACAATTTTAGGTGTATAAAAAATTCTGAACATTCTGATAAAAATATGCTGTAAGATATTTTAACAGTTGTTAGCCTTTAAACATTTTTAAAGTTAGCTTTCCATGTATTTTAAAGAAGCTGCCTATCAATTGTACCTGTAAATGAAATCAGTTGCAGTTTACATTCCATTGTAAGCAGGTCCTCCACCACCTTCAGGTACTACCCAGTTAATATTCTGACTTGGATCTTTAATATCACATGTTTTACAATGCACACAGTTCTGAGCATTTATCTGTAACCGAAATCCATCACCCTGTTCCAAAGGTACAAATTCATAAACTCCTGTAAAGTAAAAATAAATAACATTTAAGTACCTAACTTTTAAACTTTTAAAAAAGTAAGATCCTGGAATTGGTAGCTACAGAAACCTTGGAGGTTGTTTAGCCATAGAGAATAGTGCTGGAATCTGTGCTATTGCTGTTGCATAAATTGTGCTATACATGATAGCAGGAGGTACAGCAGTAATTGAGTTAGTTTTACTAGCAAGAAAACTCATCATTTATCAGTTTGAGTTCCAACTGTATGTATAAGTGCTAAAGTTAAAAGACAATTTAGATTTAAGTCCTAAGGGAGTTTAAAATCCACTATGACACAATTAATTTAAAAATGCATGTGACCATGCAAAGAGGTATTGTATTCTCTGATATCCCATATTCCTTAGTCTAAGGGTAGACAGGGAAAAGCTTTTTGGAGAAATGTCATCTCAGCTATATCTAACAAAAATCCCCCATCATTTAAAAATTGCTATTGTAGAGTAAGAATCATAAAAATAAGTTTCCTAAAGAAAGCTGGATGTTGGAAACATAAAATTTCAAGCAATGGTAGAGATATAGAAACTACCTCATTACTTAGATCATTTCTAAAAGTAAATATCTGTATTAATATTTAGAAATGGATGGAAATCACATTACTGACCTGCAGGGCAGAATCGCTGCTCGGGCCCATCAAATATTGACAAATTTCTATTTACAGGTACACTGTCATCCTTTAGGGTTAAATGTGCTGGCTGGTCATGTTCATGATTAGTACCACTCAGAGCCACAGATGATAAGAGGTCAAAACTGATCTGTCCATCAGGTTTTGGATACTCAATAGGTGTGCAGTCTTTGGCTGGTTTTAGCTGATCAGAGTCAGAACCTTCAAAAGTTTTGAGTTAGATGTCTCACAAAAACATATTTTAAGGTACTTTCTTAAATCTAAGGCTGAAAATATTATACCAGAGATATACTATGGCTTTAGCTCTCATAATTTCAATATACTGTTCACTTAAAGACCATTTAGAATTAAATAGAATTTAAAACAAAGTAAATTAAAGTCACTTTTTTCACTGATCAATGGCTCCCATTAATGAGTTTTTAATAATTATACTCAATTTTATCTTTGAGAAGTTGTGGGTTGAGAGAGCAATCATGCATAAAATATAGGATTCCCATATGCCACCTCGAATGTTTTGAAGTACCTTTGTGTTTTAGGGTCCATGGCTCCATTCCTCTAAATATCCAGTAAAACAGTCCAGTGTAAATCATCCCTCCATATACACCCAGTATTCCATGGCAGGATGGTCTTATATTTCTAACAGCATATAGTTCTTTCCACACCCATGATTTCTTCAATTTGTCCTCATATTCAGTTACATAGAATCCTTTTGTTAACAACATAAAATGTTAAGGGTGAAATTGCTTCAAGTAGTATAAAATACTTTGCAATCCAGGTGTTTGCTACTGAAATATTTGAAGAGTCAATCCAGTAATTTTTTAAAACAGTGCTTTTATATAAGATCACTCAAGAATCCTTCACGTATTAATGTTGGCATCTTCTATATTTAAATTTTACTGTTGTTAGTTAATAGTAAGGCATTTGATTTCTTAAACTGGTAGCACGGAAAATTAGTTTCAGAATTCAGAGAAATTCACAAAGAAACTTAAGAAAAAAGATAAAAATTTCATGCTGCCTATAAAAGTGAAGTTTTAAAATTTATCAGAGAAACTACTTCATACCTAAAACTTGGTGTTTGCATTTTATACATTGGGACAACTTGGTTCCTCCCTTCTTATTACCTTTTGTGCACGCCATACTGGCTATTCTCTCTTTGTTCGTTGCTTCCTGTTCTGGCTCCATTCCCCTTTTCTTCAAGCTTTAATCCCTGATCTAGTCTTTGGTGACTATGTGTGTACTATGTGTACATGATACAAAGTAAGTATGGCTGGTGGTTGGTAAGGCAAGATACTTGGCAAGAATATAAGAAAAGTTCCACTACCTGGGCAATATATTCCATCTTGTCTATTCTGTTCTCCCTGAAGTACCCTTTTGCCTTATCTATGTTAGTTAAACTTTATCTCTGTCTATTCCCACACTCTAGCCTTCTAATCCTACAAAGGTATCTGAAGGTTGCACACTTATAACGAGAGGAACATTTGTTCTTTGGGTTTCTAAAGAATAAGATTTTTTTTTTTTGTAGATACTGGGGCTGGGAATTGAACCTGGGACCTCGTATGTGGGAAGCTGGTGCTCAACCACTGAGTTACACAGCTCCCCAGAAGACTTTTATTCATCAAATATCTGTTGAGTTTTACTGTGTGCCAGATGTTTGTGATTCATAGTGAACAAAATTCCTTCTCTCATAAGGTTTTCATCCAAGTGGCAGGCAACAAACACAAGAAAATTATATAGTGTGCTAAATAGTGAAAAATACTATAGAAAAAACTGCAGGTGAATTTGGGAGTACTCTTGGGGTAGGTTGTAATTTAAATGGTGTAGTCAATGCAAGGCCATTGGTAATATTTGGGCACAGGCAAGGGAGCAAGGAAGTCAGCCGTGAGCAAAGACCATGAGATCAGAGTATGCTTGGCACGTTCCAGAGACAGTAAAGAAGCCAATGTAGCTGCAATGGATGGAGTAATAAGAGATGAAGTCACAGGGGTGGGAGGACTTCGGCTTTTATTTTGAGAAAAATTGAGAACCATTAGAGGATGGGACTTTTTAGATTAACTAAGGGTTTAAGTATTGACTGAGGTAAAAGTATTGGCTGTCCCTCTTTCACCATGTCAGAAAGGGTTGGAGGCCTGTGCTTTCAATATCTGCTGAAGAATAGGTGGCTGATTCCACAGTGTGTAAAGCTGTTCTATATTCAGACTGAAGATACTTAGTATCTTTGTTTGTACCTGAATGTAATATAACACAGTATTGTCAAACTTGAAATAGTTTCTGTTAGGTAGGACACTGCTACTATTTATGTGAATAACACAACATTGTTGTAAAAATCTCTGACTGCAATCAATGAGACTAGGAACATGTTCATGTAGTTTTCTTTGCACAACAAAACATCTTAATATTTTGAGATTTTTAATTGAGTTTATTGTCATTCTCATAGATAATGTATGCTTAAATTGCTTCTTTTTTAACTTTTAATTTTTTAATAATTTCAAACTTATAGGACAGTTGTAAAAATAATACAAAACCATTGCAGAGAAGTCCACTATACCACTTACCCAGATACCCGGATTTACCAATTTTAGTGTTTTGCCACATATGTTATTCTCATCCTGTCCTATCCCATCCATCTTAAAATAGCTTCTTTACAAATGGTTCAATGAAGAATCTGACCATTTTCTTTCCTATACTCTATATAGGAAGTTTTTACCTATTGTCTTTGATTGGAGATTTTCACTTGTTAGTTGATTAAAAATAGATTCTGCTGCCAACATTCCACTTTTCATTGCTGTGTGGGTACCTTTGATCTTGGGTACATTCATGAAACCAGGGCTACAACCAATTAGTAAGCCACCAGGAAAGGTGAGTTTTGGTATAGACTGAGGAAGAAAGATTCAAAGTACATTTGTTAACTCAAATTATAAACAAAACTGAATACTCCAAATTATAGCCTCCTCCTTTAAGTCTTCTAAAATCATAGGAAAAAGCTGAAAAATAAATACATGAAAATGAACACACTGACAATTTATAACAGCTAAAGAAATAAAACAAGAGCAAGGTCACTTTCTCAGGAGTTATTTATTTTCCCCCCTCCAAGAGTGAGAATTAGGACTATTACTATTTTTCTATTAGGGTTTTTCTTTATCTCTCTCCTGACTTACCTACATGGGGCAGATTTAAGATTGGAGTGTTAAACATGTTTACATAAAATGTTTTTATTTATTCATGACTATGCTATAGTTAAAAATATTCTCTAAACCTAAATAACTATCATCTAAATTGTGAATTGCTTTTACATGCATTCTGGGTAACATGATTTACAAAGGATATTATTTTAACTCTACCTCTTTTCACTCTAGGTCAATAATCTAGTGATGGAAATCTGGGTTCTAATCATGAAATCATTACTACTAGCAACGACCTTATTCGTATATATACTTTAACTTAAGAACAAGTTGAACTCCCAAAGTCAATTTTAAGGCAGCTGTTTGGACCTTAGTATACATTTCTGATAAAAATAATGTAATATATGGTGATGATTTTTTTTTGGTTTCGCCAATAAAAGCATAAATATAGCCCATAATGTAGCAGCTGAACTGAAGATTGCTTGTGTGGTTAAATGTACTTTAAGCTAGTTTGAAAAGGAAAGACATAACCAATGCAGAGTTGTTCCTTCCCCTTTGTATTATTATTTTTTTCTTTCTCTAAGGGGTTCTTAAAGTAAAACATGGGTCTTTGGTGGCAAAGTTTTGTAGTGGCAGAAGTTTGGCTGATGGTGCTAGAGAGACTCAGAGGAGAAGGGGCTAACAGGGAAATGACTGCCATCAGCTGCAAGAGAGACATGAAGAGGGCTCTAGTGGCCACAGCTCCCATCAATGATAGAATTCTAGCTGTGAGGGTGAGTTGGTGAGAAGCAAAACTGGGGGCAGAAGGAATGACGATAAAGGAGAGTAGGACCAGGGCCCAGGTCTTCTCACAGAATATGTGGGGAATCAATCTGTGATTACGGTTCTCAGACCAAACTCAATATTAGAATCAGTTGGATAATAGAGCATTAAATCAGGATCACAGAGCAGATAATGCAGGAAAAAGCTTTCCTAGAATGCTATTAGCTGAAAGCAGAGATACTGGTCTGGTACTCAATGACAATGCTTTCCTCGAATGAGGCTGTGTCCTTGTTGACAGTAAGTGTGGCTCAAGAACCAGAAAAGTGTGAAGTTTAGTAGTAGGACATAGATTGGAAGATTTAAGCCCTAAGAATAAAAGTCTTATGGCCCAACAAAAATGAGTCTGTTTTTGAAGTTCTGAAGGATACTACCCCGTGTTATCAGTAGCTTGACATCCTGTCAGGGAACTAGGAACCAAAGGGAAGTTGTACCAAGAAATCTTGTGTTCTGGGACAGTCATTAAACTAGGGCTACAAATAATCTGAAACCCACCAGAGAAAGGCAACTTTTAGTATAGACCGAAGAAAAAGAAATAAAAAGAAATATTTGTTAAATCAAAATAAATAAAATTGAACACTCCAAATTATAGCCTCTTAAGGTCTTCAAAAACTTATAGGTTGCGAATATTCTCGCTGACCTGATTTTGTAATAATCAGGGTAGGCTAAACATTCACTATATTAGAAACCATACATGTGTCCCCAGACCTAGTTTTTCTCCCTAGGTCTGGTTTTTAGAATGCTGGTGATAAACTAAGCCTGATTTATTATATGACCGTCCTGTATGGGAAAAGATTATAACTTTGGGTATCTTTAGTTAACCTTAAGATAATGGGGACAGATGTGGCGGGTGGTTGGGCGTCTGTCTCCCATATGGAGGGATCTGGGTTCGATCCCCGGGACCTCCCGGTAAAAA
>JAQZBX010018309.1:0-25593 GCA_029593785.1 Cabassous unicinctus | reverse complement strand
AACAAAAAAAAATAAAGGACATTCTTTGGGAAAAAAGTTCCAAAATGTTAAAAGAATTTGAATAATAATTTGACATGAAAGTGTCAGATTACTTCAATAAATCCCGACAGTAGAGATAGATTGAGGATATATAAAAAAATTTTAAACAAAGTATTGAAAGTGTAACCAAATATATCCCAATCAATGCAAATGCACTAAAATTCCCTTTTGAAAGCTAAAAGCAACAGCTCTCTCACTGACTAAAAAAATTTTCAAATGTGTGCTGTTTATAAATGGCATACCTAAAAGAAAACAACACAGATAAGTTTTTTTTTTTTTTTTTTAATGATAAAACAAAACAAAATTCCAGGGAAACTCATTAAGTGGGATAAAGAGGGACATTTTATGATGATAAAGATATGAACTGTAATGAAGATACTGGAGAGTTTTAATTTTATTCACTGAATAACATAATATTTGAAAAAAGCAGTGGATATTGAAAGCCATTTCTCAGTTTTTAACAATTTTAAGACATGAGGTAAATAAAGAAAAAAGGATTTAAATTAATAAACATTCAACTTTAGATGGGAAAAGACAGGCTTCGGTTACGAAAAACAGGATGAAAGAACAGATAAAGATAAAAGGCAGACATTCATTAGAAAACAGAAAAGCAGTAGAAGTGATAGGTAGACTCAAAGGCTATCAAACAGATCAAGAATAATCAGGGAAAGTAAAAGTGAAAGAATACACAAATATGACCAAAAAAAAAGGGAGGGGATTAAACAGTTATAAAGGAATACTATGAATTATCATGTACTTAAATATTGGAAAATATCATCTTATAGAAAGATATACATTATCTACATCAACACAAGGAAAGGTTTAAAATACGCAATAGATGACCAACCATGGAAGATATTGATGAAATTATTTGAAAATGGGCAGCATCCCCATTCCTATCTCCAACATGGCGAGGGTATTGGCCCATGACAATTTCTTGGTTGAAACACTTTAAACCTTTAAGTCTTTGACAATTCCTAATTTCTTTAAATTGTTTCAAAATATAGAAGAAAGATGGAATGTTTTCTAATTTATTTCATATAGTTAACATTATTAGATACCGAAATCTGGTAAAAAAATTTACAAAGAAAAGGAAAAGTCCCCAAAGTGCTCCTCAGTAGTGACATTCCCAAAGAAAACACTGTGAAGGGATACTGCAACCTGGACAGGTCTAGGACAAACATAGAAAACAGTTTTACTGCTAGAATAATTAAAATCGTTATGGATTATAGCAATGTCTTAATATGTAATAGAGGTCAATATCAAGAGAGGAAACATTTAACTATGTGTAGAGGAAGACAACTGATTAAAACTAAAAATGTCTATATGGATTCTAAATACTATAAAGAAAATTAGAAGACAGAAAAAGGTTGAAAAATGGAAAGTTATTATTATTTATTTAAAGTAGAAAGGGTTATTTTTTAATATATTAGAAACTTTCTGTAAGAAATGAAATATACAATTGATTAGAAAAGTGGTAAAATAGGTAAATTAACAATTCACCAAGTATGAAATATGAGTTACAAAGACGCATATGAAATATTTAAGTGTCTTAAATACCAGTTAAAACAATAATGAGAGTGATTACCTCTCATATTGGGAAAGATGAAAATAATTGATAGTGCCTCGAGTTAAGGAGGGTTGCAGAAATGAGCCATTTCATGAGTTGAAGCTGTTATAACTTTTTTAGGTGACAATTTGGCTTTATCTACCTAAGGCCACACAATTTGCCTGCCCTTTCATTCTAGGAATTTATCCTAAGGAAATAATAGTAATTTCAATAAAAATTTAGCATCAGGGAGATGTAATGAAATGCTATTTTTAATAGCAAAAATTAACAATAAATATAAATATGCAGATATAGGTTATGAAGACAATAAAATTGATGAGAATAGTTTATTATATGGAGAAATTTTAATTATAAGTTTTAAAAGGAGAAATCAGATGGCAAAATAATGTGTTGCACAATCCCACTTTAGAAGAAAGAAAATAATAGGAAAAAAGGAGAAGGTTATGTGCCGAAAGACTAATAGCAGTTACCTCTGAATTGTGGAATTATGGATGCTTTATATTTCCTTCTATTTTCTTATCTGGCTGTCTAAAATTATTATGTATTATTTTTACTATAAGACAAATAACATTAAAAAGGTATTAAAATAAAGATTTCATTGTTAGACATTCTTTTGACTTATTTCTTTGGAATTGCAGATATCTTTGGAAAGGACAAATGGTAAATCATGACTTCTGTAGTGAAAATGTATTAGCATACTTCTTAAAGTGATAGGAAAGCGTGGGAATTTTGGTGGGGAAGCAGCAGACGTTTACAGAGTAGAATTGTGATCATCAGAGAAGCGGGAGGGATCCTTGATCCCTACCAATCCAGAGAAGCTGCCAGGATGCCAGCTAGTGGGGGAAGACTCTGCTTATTTACCTTTTGGCTCCATCTCTCTCCATTTCCCCTCTTCCACCCTACCTTGCCTTTTGGCCATAAAACGCTGGCTTAAAATATGGAAAAGTATAGGGACAACAGGGAAATAACAAACTAAGCTGCAAGGCAATAAAGGCATTTATTTGGGGTCTTAGAATTGTAATTTGGAGAACACAGGCTCAGGTAGCAGCCCAAGCCCTGTCCTGTCTTGGCATTTCCAGGCAAGGATTTTTAAAGGCAAAGAAGGTCTTGCAAATTGTTTGTGGCTGGTGGATATTTGGGGGACTCTAATTGTCCTGCAGGTTACATATTTAACTGAGTTCTTTGTCTTGTGGTTGGTTTCATGGTCCGGATGTCTGACTCTGCATACTTTGGCAGTTTTTAGTATCTGGCTGAGACCCGCATAAGAGGAGCCTCCAGAATGTCCTCCCCACTCTGTGCTCTATTTTGTTATATTTCCTTTAACAATAGTTATTTGTTTTTCTAAAAGTATATATGGGGGAGAACATATTTATGGCACTCATTTGCATTCTGATATATTACTGGGAAGGAGAACTTGGAGCGAGGGCAGGGATTTGCTCTGAAACGTGTCCTATATGAGTGTCAACCATTATTAGTGTTGAGTCCTGCAAGAGAGCTGAGATTTGGGGGTGGGTATAATAGAGAGAGAGACAGTGGCTTTGGGCAATCCTGGGCCAGCAAACCTCCCAATTTAGTTCTCATGCATTTCCTCTCAACTACCCTACACTTTATTCACCACTAGACCACGTGCATCCCCAGACACGCCTGGAGTTTTCCCACCTTCCCGTCACTGCTTGTGAAGTTACTAAGATGGGTGCTTTTTGCCTACCACGCCATCACTCAACTACCGAAGCCCAGGCTAAATGTCGTTTATCTTTTGTAGCTTTTCCTATTGCTATTCCTCACACCTTCTCACCCTTTCCCAGGAGGAATTAATTGCTTTTCATTACAGTTTATACAGATCGTCAATCTCTGTATAATTCCCTGGTCGTAGCATTTATTACATTGTGTCAATTATGCTTTTGTCTTTGCTCTCTGTGTTATGAGCTTCTTGAAGGCTGAAGCTGTCTAATGCTTAGGCTCAATAGTCGTCCAACAATTAAAAAAAAAAAAATTAACTGTTTGACTCTTCATTCACACACGTGCACTAAAGTGAGTTAGTTCATCATCAATTCCTCCAGGACTCTTCTGAAATATTGCCTAGATTTGCCTTTCTCTTCCTTTCCCACTCACTTCCGTCTTTGGGAATTTTCCGGGGTTCTCTGCAGTGCCCTTCTTGTCCTGTCCAACACTCATTCTTGTCCACCCTTGCAAGTCCTGACTCAAGTCCTATCTTTGCCAGAGAAACTTCTCTGATCATTACGACCTCTTATCTTCCTTGATCTTCTCAAGCATTTAAAATCTAGAGTGTTAAATTGTATCTTTCATTTGTTCTTTTTTTTTTGGAACATAAATCCTATGCAATAAATTGTAAATTTCTCAAGTATTTATCTATTAGTTCTCTGCTATGTGTCATATTGCTGATCTCATGATTAACCTGATTCTCTAAATCTTTATGGAGGAGATAAAAATGAGGTCTTACTAGAATCTTCCTTTTGCGTAATCGTCTCTTGAAACATTGCATGATTTGTGCAGTGTCACGAAACTGGGCTGGCTCAATAAGTGTGCTAACTGGCCTAGCCCTGGCACTGGCTAACTGAATTTGGAAAAGTCACTTCTCTCTGGGACTTTGCTTTGCTATTTGAAAATTTTAGGTTGTTTGCTTGATGATATTCTGTGTTTCTCTAGAATTCTGTAAATCCGAAAAACAAAAGTTTACTACTCTCTTCATATTTTCTTGATTAGTCCTGAGAAAAACAGGACTTTTACCCAGGGGCTCTGATTTTGAATGGCTTTTCACTGCAATATTTTATTCAAATTTGAGCAAATCCATTTAGACTTTTTCAAGTTATGTAAGTATGACACATACTGAAGCATCGCTACTAACCATGGACTATAGTTTACTTTATATTTTGTACTTTGTACCGCACAATTTTATAGGTTTTGACAAAATGTATCATGGCCTGTTCCATCATTGCAATGTCATGCAGGACAATTCCAATGTCCCCAAAATGCCCCCATGTTACACCTATTCTTCCCTCTCCTTCCCTCAAAACCTCTGGTGGCCACTGCCTTTATATCAATGATACAAGTTCTTCCATTGCTAGAATAATAATAAGTCATCTTTAGTCCATAATTGCATTCCC
This sequence comes from Cabassous unicinctus, assembly GCA_029593785.1. Classification (NCBI taxonomy): domain Eukaryota; kingdom Metazoa; phylum Chordata; class Mammalia; order Cingulata; family Chlamyphoridae; genus Cabassous; species Cabassous unicinctus. Next base: position 20,859 of record JAQZBX010018309.1, on the reverse strand, counting down.
CGCTTATGTTTGTTCATTCCTCAGTCTTGAGGATTTTAGGACGGCGATGCCCACCCTGCTATGAACAAGTTTTTAACATGCCTCTTCCCCATACTCCAAAATAATTTTTGGTAATCATTGTAGTTGGTAGTAATGATGAATTTCTTGAACCATTAACAACTTATAAAAATAAATTTAATTAAAAATTATTCAGATTCAGTAAAATAGTTCACATATGAACTAAGATTTGCACTTGTCAAACAAAAACATCATACCTCACAGTTCACATTCTGTTTCACTATTTTGAAACTTCAACACAAGTGAAAACTCCAAGTTGTTACGTAAAATAACAGAATTGGTTTAACTCAAGTTCTGTTTCTTCATCTTTAAAAAAGCTCTGCATTATCATTGTTAATTTCAAATCTACTGGGTAAATGCAAGGATATGTAGCACCACAAGGGTTAGAGACATGAGCTGTGCCTGGAGCGAGGGTTTGAATAATTCTGAGCTCTTATAAACTTACTCTTGCAAAGAAGATGTGTACCTGAGTCCATGGCAGGAGCCCACCATGTCACTGAAAATTCTCTGGATTAACCTCTGTGGAGAATACAATGTGTATTAAAGGAGAAGTAATAAAAGCATGCTAATCTGATGCTCATACGTGTATTATTCGAATTCAATAATCACTCCAGCATGTGTTTAGGATTAGATGTTTTGGGAGAGGAGTATTTATCACCGGCTTTGCCTGGGATTTCTGGTGATGGTGAAAATAAAACCATACCTACTTTATTGTTTGTAAGTTGTCTAGGGGCCATGTACCCCGTTATTGTCTGCATCTGGGGTGGGTGGCTCTCACCACGGGGCTGCTGTGTCATTGGAACCGAACTGTTTGGATTCTATTCTGTTCTACACTTATGTACCAAATTACTCAACATGGCATCAGTGAACTTTTGTTTTATGTTCAATGTTTGTAGCAACATATTTGTTTTGCACGAAATATTGCGTAGCTGAATAGTTATAAAAATTTAACTTTCTTCTCTTTCTCTTTACAATCTCATAGCACTCCAGCCCAGTAGTAACAGAAAGCAGCTCTCAGTTTTCTCTTTTATCACAGAACCTCAACAAGCACTCTAGGTAAAAGTACAAACAAGGAACAGACTATTTTTCCTTGTTGATAATAGCAAACGAGCAAGACCACCTGACGATAAATTATCTTATTTATAGAAAACGCCATCTCCAAGGATCCACAATTCAGTGAAGTTCACAGCAGGGGAAAACATTGATTCTGGGGGAGCATGTGGCTATTTCCTTATTTTCCGGGCTTGTTCAGATTGTTGATCTTGTTCTAGTTCATCAGACGTCCCTGACGTACGGGTGCTGACTGGTGGGGAGATTAAAGATGATGAAGCCTGTCGCCCTTCCTGACATTGGGAAGGGAGTCCTCTCCCACACTGTCTGTGAGCAGAACTTTTCCGTAATGCAGTACTTTATATTCCTGTTATCATGCCCTAAGCCGCTGATGAGGAGACCTGTGTGGAGTGCTTATTTGCTAGGCATTCCCAGTAAATCTCTCCAGCAACCTTCATGACAGAATAAGGTTATGGGACTCCTGGCACCGCAGTGGCAGGCTGTCAATGGTGATGTATGGATGGGACATTTCTAAGTCTGGGCACGGGAGCTTTCTTTGATGGCCACATTCATTAGCTTCCCCGGAGGGCCCAGCAAACAGGGCAAGTTCAAAGCAGTCTGAAATCTTTAAAACCCAGAGCTAAGCCAACCCGTCCTCTAAAATCCTCAAACTTATTTTCCAAGTGTCTTTCCTCCACTAATAGATTTTTCTCCTGAAAGGAGAAATCTGGTCATTGGCCCTATAGTTTCTTGTGACCACTTTCTGATGCATCTCCTACCCTCTCTATCCAACAAAACCACAAAAGAGATATCTTTAAAAAAATGTTTCACCATGTTGCTCTTCTGAAAACATATTGGGGTTTACCTGCAAAATGAGCTCCAGTCTCTTTAGCATACAAGGCTTTCCATGATCTGTTTCTCTTCCTCTTCATTCTCATATCCTGCCCCTTTACAATTTCCATTTCAGCTGGTTAAGACCTACTTGCTGTTTGAATTTGTGCTACTGCACATGCTGGTTGCTTTGTCTGGAATTTCCTCTCTTTCCCATCAGACCAGTCATCCTCTACTGGTCCCTAAAGATGCAGAGGCATTTCAGATGCTACTTTCTCTGGGAAGTTTCCTGCATCCTGCCCGAGCAGAGAAAACCATGCCTTCCTCTGGGCTACATCTGATTCTTGCTCACAGTGGCATTAAAGCTATTACCACAAGTGCCAAGTGCATGTCTGATTCTCCTAGTAGACTGTCAGCTAATGAAGGAAGCACCATGAATCATTTCTAATAACTGCTATAATGTGTGGAGCCTTGTCGGTTCTCAAAATGTTGAATTAGTGAGCTCATTTTCATGTTAGGTAGCTCTGTTTAGCATACAATGACTTTGTCCATATAGTTCAAAGAATATCCATCCAATTTGGAGCCAAAAGAAGAGGTTGGGAGAGGTGGGGTAGTTCTATGAGATTCACTCATTTGACTAATATAATTTGGCACCAACAATGCTTATAGCACTATTCTGTACAAACAAGTTGAAAGCAGACTTTAGAACCAGACTGAGAGGGTGATAGCTGGAAAATGTGCTTACTAACATTTCTTCATTTAGGCAGCTCTGAAAATTTTAATACATTAACTGAGTTGGTTTTCTAGTAATCTAATTTTAGAAGCTTACTGTATGTACTCAGTTCCCTGAAGGATATTAACCAAACCTTCTCAGTTTTGCTTACAGGTATAAGATAACGCCTCAAAGCAAAATCAGACAGAATGGTGTAATTCTGTAACTTATCAAGACAAAAGCCTTGATATCCTTGGGCAGTTGGCTGAGAAAGGAGCCACGGACGGCTTCCACCTGCACAACAATATCTAAACTGTGGTTTACTAGCCACTGAGACCAAGGACAAGCCGGTGTGCTTGACACAACAAAGGACTGAGAAGTTGCGTGTCCCCTCCCCACAAGACCCCTGGCGTCACTTGTTTGTTTTGTTTTTTACTTGTTTCTCTTCTCGACTACTTTTTTTCTTTTCTTTTTTGCCTATAAAAACTCTAGCTCCCATTTTCACTTTGAACTGGTTTGGGGAAGATTCCCCAGTTCCTTGCTTGTGCACTTACAATAAATCACCTTCTCACTGAGAGAAATGTTTCTCCTTTGTAGAGCCGGATCAGAAGGTCCTTCTGTTGGAAATGTATAGCATGCTTATGGTAACAAGGGTTCATATATTGTTTCCAACACAGTATGACTTTAAACAAGTCACTCAACTTCTCTGTGTTCTCCTCTGTATAGTGGGAACAATAATAGTACCAGCTTCAGGGGTGAGATGAGGATTAAATGTGTTAATCTATTTGTAGTGTTAAGATAGTATTGGACATTAATAGGCAGACTGTGTTAGCTCATTACCTGTGATTAAGATGATGACTGTTACACGAGACGTAAGAAGAACAAAACAGACACATTCTGCCTGCACAGAGCTAACATGCCACAGAGGGAGTGTATTGGACTCTCCTTGTGCTTTGTTCAACTCCTGGGCCCCACTCTTCCTCTAGCCGCTGCGGCGACAACCTGTTCCAAGCAGGTTTCAACCAGTTTACTGTGGGGATAGCTGGACAGTGCCTGGACTGAGCCTCTGCCTTCTACATCTTTCTCAGCACTCACACACGAGCAACCTGGAAGGACAGGGTGTTACACCCCGGGGGACCTTCTTGACCAAGGGAGATGGCAGCTGTCTGAGTCAGCCACAGGGCTGCCGATGCAAAGTACCAGAAATGGATTGGATTTTATAAAGGAGATTTCTTTGGGGTAAAACTTACAGTTCTGAGGCTGTGAAATGTCCAATTCAAGACACTCTCAGAGATGCTTTCTCACCAGAGTCAGCTACTGGTGATCCCGCTGTCCTGCCATGTGTTATTCAGTCGCATGGCATGGCCTGTCTCCTCAGCCCTGATCTACTCCGTGGGCCCAGCTTCTTGGGAACTTCGTACTTAAGCTTCGGCTGCTGGAGATCCTCAAATCCTCTCACACATGGCAGGATCAAAACTGGCGGAGCTTCCTTTTCTTGTGTGTGTCTTTCTCAGTGTTTCCATTTATATAAGATCTAGTAAGACGGTGGAGACTCAACCCGAGTCACACCTCGCTGATGTCATCCAATCAAAAAGGCCTCACACCCACAGGAAAGGATTAGTTAAAAAACATAATCTTTTTCTTTTTTGGGATTCATAAAAGAACTTCAGATAGCCACAGTAGCTAATGCTTCTCTTTTCCAGGTAGAGTTTATAAGGTTTCTCAGAAGGCCCAGGGAGACTATCAGTTATTCACAGCAAAGGCCAACATGGTAATTCATTGTTCTATTGGTTTTCCCTCTTTTCTTGTTCTCCCTTGGTCCTTCACTCTTGCCACCTGTGATTATATCTCAGACTATCTTTACAAAGGACTTTCTCTCAAGTTCTGTTTGTGTCAGGGAGAAGAGCTCTATATGGTTCAAGGTAAGGATGGAGAAGCAAATCTATTTACACTTAAATATATAATGTGTCACATGTTAAGTGCTAAAGAGTAAAGTAAGATAATTAAGGTAGTTAGTGCAGGCTGGGGTGGGGAGAGTTTGCTATTGGTGGTCAACAGACCTGGAGGAGCCTTAAGGATCTTTGTAGGAGGAGCATTGGAGGAAGAGGGAAAAGCATGTGCAAATGTCCTGGGCTGGAACATGTTTAATATGCTTGATGTTTAGCAATAGCGTAAGTGTTTGCTAAATGAGCTGGTGGGGGCAGGGTGGTGAGGGGGTTGGAAACTAGATCAGAGAGGTAATAGAGAGTGAAGATCCTGTAGGACCTTTTAGACCTTTGAAGGACTTTGGTTTTTACTCTGAGTGAGATTAGGAACCATTGAAAGAGTTTGCATTGAGGAGTGAAATAATCTGACCTAGTTTTTAAACAGCCACTCTGGCTGCTCTGCTGATAATAGATCATAGAGGGCAAAGAATGGGAACAAGGAGGTAGTTAAAAGGATATTCTAATTACCCGGATGAGAACAAGTGGTGGCTTTGACTACAGTGGTGGTGGTGAAAGTGTTGGAGAAGGCACAGATTCCGGGTTTATATAGACATTAGAGCCAATAAATTTTGCTTATAGATTGAAAGTAAATTTTGAAAGAAAGAAAAAAGACCAGGATAACTCTAAAGCTTTTGGTCTGAGCTACTGAGAGCTGAATATCCCATTCACTGAGACAGGGAAAAATGTGGTAGAAGCCGATTTGGGATTTAAAAGTAGGCATTCAGGTGCATGTTAAATTTTATGTCTACTAGGCACCCAAGTTGAGTTATCAGGTGGGCACTTGATATTCAGGTCCTGGGTTCAGTGAATATGTCTGACATGGAAATGTAAATTATGGAAACATTAGCATACTGATTGCCTGAAATCCCTGGAACTGGGGGAGATTGTCTAGGGAGTGAGTGCAGACTGAGATTAGATGGAGTCCTGGGATACTGGACAATTAGAGGTCAGAAAGATGTGATAGAAGCAGCAAAACACGCCGAGGAGGAACAGCTCCTGAAGTTGATGGAGAATCAAAAGATGGTGACGTTCTTAAGACCAAAAGAGGAAAGTGTTTCAATAAATAGTCGAGAGATTAACTGTGTCAAATGCTGGAGGTGGTTCACTGAGATAAGGAAGGACTGAGGATCCGCCGTTAGATTTTGTGACCACTAAATGTGAAGATCATCGGTGAACTTGAAAACAGCATTTTCTGTGGAATTAGGAGACAAAACCTGATTTGAGTGGATTCAAAAGAGAGTGAAAGAAGAGGAAACAGAGACACCAAGTACAAATAACTCATAGAATTCAGCTTAAAAGGCAAATGGAACAGGAGCTGACAGGAGAGATGTGATTATGGAAATGTTTTGTTTTGTTTTTCTTTGCTTTTTGCTTTTCACAGGCTGATATGACATATTTATATTTTAGTGTAATAAAGAGAGAAAAGTAAAATACAAGGTAAACGGTGCCTCCTGGAGTTATACCTGGTTGTGCTCTTGAGAGACAGGGCGCAACCTTCGGAGACAGATCTGTGAGTGGGAAGGAAGAGATGGGACCCATGCGCGGCCTTTGGATGGGAGCACAGGAAGCTCGTTTATAGTAAGAGGAGAAGCTGTGCATGTGGATACAGGTTCATATATTTGGTAGAGTTGGTTGTGAGAGTCTGTGAAGTTCTCTTCTGACTCCTATTTTGTCAATGAAGTAGTAAGATGAGGAAGAAGTTTTTCATGTCTGAGTAGAGAGAGAAGGCATGGTGTAGTCATCTAGGACAGAGGAGAGAAAGAGAGACAGAGAGAGTGAGAGAGAGGGAGGGAAGGAGGGATGGAGAGACAGAGAGAGAGAATAGACTAGGAGAAATGTTGTAGGGTGAGCGCCAAGGACCCTCTGGAAGCGAGTGGTCATTTAAAACGAGGATTGTCAGCACAAGTACCTGTGGTTTTCTCCAGTCACATTCAGCGATTCAGAAGCAGCCAGGAAATATGGGCAGGGTTGGATTTAAAGAAGGAGGGTTTTTATCTGCTAAATATAATGGAAGGAGAACCAGGCAAGAGTTGAAGGTTTATGCAAGCAAACAGCTTTGTTTATTGGCCACGGACTCTAAGCTTTAAGGAGGGAAAAGAGGATATGAGGGGGGAGAGTGAAAAATGAGTAGATTCCATGGAGTGTAGATCCTGTTAGGATCAAGGAATTAAAGGAGCTGGGGTGCTAGTAAGAGTGAATTGGAAAACTTAGAGGTGTTCATCAGAGACTGGACATGAAGGTGTTCCGGTAGAGTGGAAGACAAGATCATTGGTCAAAGAACTGAGAGTCCAGATTTTTGGCAGGATGGTCCTCTTGGATATTATAATCTCTAAGGATTTCAGCATAAGAAGTATAGGAGAGAGTGACACAGAGCAAGGTCCTAAAATTTTCTTAGGAATCAGAGAGATGAAGGGTTGGGCCAAAGTTCTCACCATTAGTGAGAGCGGGAGATTTTTGGGCTCCTAATCTGCAGCCCTTGTTCTTTCTACCACACCCCACTGTGCCTCAGGGATCGGGAAAAAAAGAAGATAAAGACAAAGAAGACTTTTCCCTGAGAAAAACAGCTTTCTTAGACTTAAAAATCTCTTCACTGGATGTTGATTCAAAGTACATAAAACAGTATTCCCCCCGCCCCTCTGTACATTGCCTGGCGTGAAATATTGACTCTTTCACAGTAGGAAGAAGAAACATGGAGAGAGAGAAATCAATATGGCACAACAGATTGTCCCAAACAACCCAATCCCAGGGTCAAGGGGAATTTGTTTCAGTACCAAAGCAATGACAAGCAAAATTGTGAAGTGTTCTGAGATTTTGTCATTGAAGACTCCCTCTTTTAAGCTCCTGTATGAGTTTGTAATTGGATTAGCACAGGCATTACATGCCTTGGGGGTACTCGGTGCTTCTTTAATACTTAACTGAACTGTCTTTGATGGCAGGGAGAGTGCCTCTTACTTCTGCAGCCACATCCTGTAGCTGCTGTTTGGTAAAAATATCATTAAATTGACTCAAAACATTAGCAAGGGCAATGGGATCTTGTGATGTTGTGCGTATTGAGTTTGTAGAGTTCTGAAAAGAAAAGTAATAAGGTAACCTTGGAAATCTTGAATCTAAATTATAATCATCAGCTGCCTTAATTGTTTTTGTTACAAATTTGAGTTAGATAATTCAGTAAATAGCAATGCTTTTTCTAATGTTGTATGGTAACTTTTAAATTATATTTACATTGGTCCATTGGACAGCCACTGTATATTTTAAAGGTTGATAGTAAAAAAGCCAAATATTTATTTATTTATTTTAGCCAGTCTTGGGCACAGCCTTTGTGTGTATGTGTGTGTGTGTGTGTGTGTGTGTGTGTGAGAGAGAGAGAGAGAAAGAGAGAGAGAGAGAGAGAGAGAGAGAGAATACTTTGGATTTCCAGTTAGCACTTCCTTGGGTTACCTAGAAAGATCCTGTAAACTTCCAAGAGTTTCTGATCATTTTTAAGTAGTTCGGAATGTAGAAAAAGAGATAGAGCTTGCCCTTTGTACAATCTAATTTTATTTGGCCAGGAGTAGCATGGACTGGTGTTTCAGAATTCATTAATTATAATTTTTTTCAGGCAAGATGCTTAAGCAGTGGCCTTCTGCACCAAGTTCAACAGAACATTGGGACAAAGGAATCCTTTCTGACTAGTGATTGTGAGTGCACACTGGCCCTGGCCTGGTATTTGTTTGTAGCTGAAAATGTATGATTGTTGGTCCCATTTATCTTGAATTTCAGGTTTTATGAAGAAACAAGTGGCTTAATGTTGTAGGCAACTGCATTTGTGTTTTTGTGGGTTTTTTTTTTTTTTCATTCCAGTTGGGTTGGCTGGTTGCTGAAGTATCACTTAAATTCACTCTCTCCCCTGGATCACCTCCGTCCACTCTGCTGCATTCCTGCTTGAGGAAGTGACATTGAACTGGCCAATGCAAACACATCACAGCTCCTAAAATGCTGCTCTTGACTCCCTCTCCCCAGCTCTTGGAGACTTAGTAAGGATTTGCTCAGGCAGGCAGAATCCCAGGGCAAAACACCCTGAGGTGGAGCTGGCATGTAAGCACACTTTGATAAATCTCAAGAAGTATAAACTGAATAGCAGGGTGTAGCTTAAATGATCTGTTAGCAGGCAAAAACAACCATCCCATCTTGACGGCAAATATGGATGGAGATTTAGTGGGATGAAAGGCTGAGCAGATGGCTTGGAATCATTTTGTAATCAGCTAGTATAAACCAGCTCCATATTTAAAGTAAATTTTTAGGGTCATAGGTGAAGGTTTCATCCTCAGTGGCTGAAAGTAGGGGCAGAAAATGGGCAATGACCTGACTGATGATTTTCTAAAGAGTGGCTGAGTGGCTCAGCCCAATGCCTGACATAATTAGCATTTCATAAAAGATAGCTGAAAGCAGCATTTATAACTGGGGAGGTCCTCTACCATGACTGCTATTAGGTCAGGAAAATTTTTAATATTTCTTGACTATCCAGAGTGGTTATGGAGGGATTTTAGATTTACTCTGAACTTGTATACATAAATTTGTGTTCACATCTAATAGTGTATTTTTTTTTTTTTTTTCAGAAAAAGCATACACAACTTTCGTTAGATTTTCCATGGTGTCCATGGCTGCAAAGTGTTTAAAATTCCTTACCTAGCTTTTTGGGCCAGAAGCTTTGACCTTCATTTGTGAGCCCTTTGGAAGACATTTACAATCAGCCTGTTATTCATATCTTTAGAAAGAAAAACTTTTGTCCTAGATCTTAACACTGGAATCTTCTACAGAATCTACTATGTTTGCCTGCATGACTGAAAAAAATGTGCAGGGTGAAAACAGCATCCTAATCTGTACTATTTTCACCAGTCCCAGTGAGCTCAGCTGGACGTTGTGGGTTCTCAAGTCTCTTTCTATCCCTTGGTCTAGTATAAAAATGACAGTACTTCTTGGCTTCCTTTATCCTAAGCCTGTCTCCTGACCTTGGTCCTTGACATCTTACCATGTTGATGGCTAGAAAAGGCCCAAGGAAAAGAGCACTAAGAGAGAATTTTTCCGTAGGCTTGGATGAGAGTTGGTCTAAATCCTACTAAAGCTAGAGTAGAAATAGGGCAGCTTCCACCCAGAGCAAAAGGGGCAAATACTCTGTGGAAACCACCCTGCATAGCATGCTGATACCAAAGCATTTAATGTATTGGCCCTCCACACCCAAGGCTCCTTAGCCTATTGCAGGGGTTTGTGAGCTTGAATTGAAATGCAAAAAAGCATTATTCTTGTGGGGATGTATTGGTGTGGGTGCAATATATTTATTAAATAATAGACAGTATAGCGTGGACTTAGTAAGGGGTCTGTGGTTTTTACCTGACTGTCAAAAGGGTCCGTGGAACAAAGATGGTTAAGAACCCTTGGCCTGTTAAGATGTGCATAAGCTCTACTTCTGGGATGGCCTCTCGACTCACTTTGAAGTCTCTTAGGCACACAAACTCATTTGTCTTTAGCTTTTCCCCCTTTTGGTCAAGGTGTTTTATTTTTTGTTTTTTCCAGATGCATTGCTTGTTGGAACTTGGTAGCAATCCCTTGGTGCCAGGGAGGCTCATCCCTGGGAGTCGTGTCCCACATTGAGGGAAATTTATTGCTTTTATATGCTGAGTTCGGCTTAGAGAGAGGCCACATTTGAGCAACAAGGAGGCTCCCCGTAGGTAGCTCTTAGGCACCCTATGTCAATAGGCTAGGTTTCAATTTCAAGAACAAAGGCTCATAAGCATAGTCATCAATATCAAGGGTCCTTCAATGGGCCATCCTACTTCACAAATCATTGTCCCTGTACTTGGGGCATTCTTATTCCATTAGAGAATGTGGCAGAGCTCCCCTGGATGGGAATTTGATATTCTTTTGGTTATAGTGTGACTCTCCACCCACCGTGACAATGTCCCATGAACATTTGAGCATGTTTATATGCCTTATAGGTATACCCAGGTGAACTTCCTCCCAGGTATATCCCCTCACTATGGGAAAGGGTGTAAACTACAGTGTGAACTATAATCCATGCTCAGTGGCAATGCTCCAAAATGTGTTTATCATTTGCAATGAATGTACCACACTGATGAAAGATGTTGCTAATGTGCGAAAATGTGGGAGGTGTGGGGAGCAGGGCATGTGGGAATACCCTATATATTCTCTGTAACATTTATGTAAATTGAAGCATATTTTAAAAAAATAAAAGAAGTGAAAACACACACACACACACACACACACACAAAACCCTAGCCTATTGGATCCTTGGCCCTGGACCTTATGTTTACCCCTCCCCCTCAGGGTATAGTTTAGGAAATTTGAACTCTTGGAAGCCACTGCAACTTTATTCCTGGACTAGGTGGGAATGTTACTTCTATTTCAGTTCTTCTTCAAATTCTCAGGTGCTATCAGGTCTGGTCTTCACTTATTTATAAATTTGGAAAGGTGCCTGTTTCTTATCTTTGCCTCTCTGGCTCAGTGGTTCCTGGAACTTTCCTGATCAAAGACTCAGCATGAGGTGCTTGTTAAAAAATCAGATTCTTGGCTTCTGCTCTAGAAAGTTGTGTGTGTGTGCATGCTTGTGTGTGTGTGTGTGTGTGTGTGTGTGTGTGTGTGTGGTGTGTCCTGGGATTCAGAACTTTTAACGAGATCCTCAGATGATGCTATAATGAAGCAAGTTTGGAAAACTCTGCCTCTTATCATGAGACTCTGGTCTCTGGCCTCTTTCATTTTTAAGGTGATGAGTCTGAAAAGCGTTTTGATCCTTTTGAATACAAAGCAGTTCCAGACCTGCAGGCAAAGGTTAATAAAAATACAGAAAGTCCTGTCTGAATAACAGCAGGAATATGGATGACCAAACCAGTCACGTAAACATTTTTGGCTGTTAATTTTAAAATCAAATATTATTGTTTTTATTTTTTAAAGTAACTTAGTACCTTGAAAAATTTTAGTGTTTTTATATCATTAACTTATTTTTATATCATTAACTCCTTTAGAAACAGAATACAGTTGCAATTTATATATCTGAAGGAAAAATTCTTCCAAAACAAAGAGAATATGAGAGTAGTAATGGGAGAAAAACACATTGGTGCCAAAACTTTTTAACAGCGTACTAATTCAAACTGTTTCAGATTTATGATTTACTAAATTTACCTTTATCAGAATGACCTGAATCAATAAATTCAAGTTTGTTGCCAATATATTTTATAACAAAGGGATAGTGAATGTTGGTTTTGAAGGCTTCTAAGAAATAATAAAATGATAAATTAATGAATAAATCATAATATGAAAGTGTGGTTACTTGGTAAAATGCTAATTTAATGTGATGAATGGTCATAATGTATTGCTTTTTCCATCCAGCTTTAGGCGCATACTACCAGTGAAAGTGACTACTTAGGGGCAGTTCTGGAAAGAACAATGGGTTTGGAGTCAGAGGATCTGGATTCAAGATCCAGCCTGTAAGATTTATCCACTCTGTGACCTTGGGCTGGTTTCTCACTTCTCAAAATGTGTTTCTTCATTAGGGACCAATAATAATTCAGTTCCTACTTACCTTTTAGGGGAAAACACAGGGAATAACATATTTCAAAATCCTCTATAACCTATACCTTGATATGCCTAAATTGTGACATTTTTGGATTCTTTTCTTATGCAAATATTCGGCTGGACTATCAGTAGTAATTTCATAGATCTTTTAATGTATTTATATTAAGTACATGAAAATGCTGTCCATTTTACTTAAAATTTAATTTTCACATAAGAACATACCAGTTCTACCACTGTACAATTAGCCTTTATTTCTTTCTCATCCTTTCTTTTAAAATAAGTAGTCTTTGCATAATACAATTTCTTTACATTTATTGAAAAATCCAAGTCTGAATTATTTGGTAACATTCAGCTTGATTTCAGATACAGATGTATTTCTTCAACCACATCATGAGTTCTCTATATTTATCTTTTCATCCTATGATAGAAACTTCAAATAAATTCATAGATCTTCAGGAGCACTATAATTTATTCATACATTAGTATTTAGTCATTCATACCGCTGGGCTCTTATTATACCTTTTAAAATTAATTTTTATACAGTGATAGAAGCACAGAGAAAAAAATTAAAATAGTTCAGAAGGGCATGGAATGAAAAATACAGTTTCCTGCCTATCACTTCTACCTCTGGTCCTATTCCCACTCTTGGCAGTTTAAGAATCCTTCCAGAACATTTTAATGTATAGCAAAGTGCGTACATATTTATTTTGTTTTAAATTATGGGCTCACACAATTTATGCTATCCTGTGCCTTGGTCTTCTTGTCTAGTAATGCATCTAGGAGATATTGCTATATGAACATACATAAATCTACCTAGTTTTGTTTATTCTATTGTATAATGACATTAAAATTTATTTCTTGACTTTACTCGGCTGGTTTATCCATTTAAACAAAGCTGCAAGGAACATTCTGATGAACGCAGTGTTGTGCCTCTGTGCATGTATACTTTTTATGTGTATTTTTTTGGATAGAGTTGTAGAATTAAAATTATTTGGTCAACATGTATATACATTTTATATATAGATAATGTTTCTTTGCCCTTCAAAGATGTTACATTGATTTACCATTCTACCAATAGCATTTAGAATATTTCCTTTCTTCCTAATTGACTGGGTATTTTCAAAGTTTTAATTGTTATCATTCTCATAGGTGATGATGGTATGTCTTTTTTGCCTTAATTTGCATTGCTTTGATTATCCAATTATCTATCGCTCATAGGATCACAGCATTTATCCCATGGCAACTGCTTTATCTATCTATCTCTAGAGCGCTAGCTTTTATGTCTTTGTGGCCTCGGTCCTGAGCAATGTCTAAGAAATAGGAAGCAATTGCTTAAAGAAATGAATCAACATTTCTGTGGTTGATACCTGGTGTCACTTTTATAATAGGTATGTGAGGCTCTTTGTTATTCTGGTAACAGACACATGTACTGTCAGCCCTGTTTTCCCAGGAAAGACCACTGAGTAACTAAGCCAGTGTAACAGGCTGTTAACTTGGAAGCTCTGACAGATGCCAAGACATCACAGGGAGAAGAAAGCCAATGAAATGGGAGGCAGACCACCAACGTTCCCATTTTCAGAGCGCAGCATCACTCTCGAAAGCTGTCTTAGTTTGCCAGGGCAGCTCTGACACCACCACACAATGGTTTGGCTTAAACAAGAGGCACTTACCATATCATGGTTTTGGGGGCCAGAAGTCCAAAATCAAGGTCCGTGTTTTCTCCTGGAGTCTGTTGGGTTCTGGTGCTACCTTGCCGTGGCCCGTGGGGTTCTTCGTTTCTCTGTCTCCGACAGTGGCTTCTTCTCCTGGCATCTACCTCTGCTCAGCGGCTCTGTCAGGATTTCCTTTCCTTACAGAGGCCCCAGCCATACAGATTACGGCCCACCCTGATTCAATCTGACCTCATCTTAGGCTCTTCAAAGATCCTGCTCACAAATGAGTCTACACCTTGACTAATAATAATATCTTCAAAGTTCTTTACAAATGGGCTCACACTCACAGGAATGTGAATTAAGACTTGAGCATGTCTTTTGTGGGGGACGTGTCTCAATCCCCCAAACACCCCTCACCCATGGGTGCCTCACCCAAATCAAGGGTATTAAAGGGTCAAGAGAGTGGAGACTCTTGATGGTTTGTGAGGACCTTTTCATTGGGGAGAGCTGCTAAATCAAATCGCTGCTCTCACTTCTAGCCCAGTGACAGCTCAAAGGCATCATATGTGCACCCTCCAGGTGGGGGCCATGGAAGACAGACGCCTGACTTGCCTGAGGAGGGAACGTGGCCTGTGAATGTCAGAGACAGGGCCATGTCTGGAAATAAACGGCATGCCCTGCAAAGGCCCACAGACACTGCAGACCAGACCCAGGTATGGGGTCGTGTTAAGGGGAGACCCACCCAGGAGGGATGACTGTTCTTGAGCTGTGGTCAGAGGGGCCTACATGCAGGGGATTCACCATGAGCCCATGAGATTACCCCCCAAAAACGTGCCAGCTTTAAACTCCTGCCACCTGCCAGGCTCAGAGTCTATAGCCAGGCCAGCTGCTGCTTCTGCCTTAACTATCCTAAGAGCCTGCAAGAAAAAGAAGCAGCTCAACATACCCATCTCTCATCATGAGCAGCCAGCCTGCTGCAGGGTCTACTCGGTGAGGAAAGCAGTTGTAAGGTGAAATCAAGTTTGAAGTTAAAGCAAGAATTTTATAATCCACATTACCATTCCTTGCTCAGTTATCAATTCTGTTATCTAAAACAGAAGTGACATCCTGAGCCATTCCACAGTAAAGAATTAAAATTTTTTAAATTCTTTAAGAAATTAAGAAGGCTTTCTTTAAGCCTTAAGAAAGGCTTAATTTTTTTTTTTTTTTACTTTGCTGAAAATTCTTTTTCCCAGGGTCTATAAAACATTAATTTGTTTTTATATCTTACTGTTTTGTGTGGGTTGTTTTTGTTTTGTTTTTAATCAATAAGTAATCTAGGACTAACATTATGTTTGCTAGACCTGGAATTTGCTCAGTACATAAGGTTCAAGGTTTCTTTTCCTTTCCTTTTTTAAGTGTGGAACCGAACACTCTGAATTGTTAAATTGAGGCTGCGTTATGTAAAATGGTCTCCAGACCTGGGTGGGAGTACCCCACTTTTCATCTGGTGATAAGGAAGGACTTCTGCTCTGAAGCAGGTTTATGGGCACAAGGAGGGTAAAAATTAAAGTGGCATTTATGATGACGGGTCGGGTGCCCCAGTGCCCACTGTACTGGTTCCTCTCTTCCAACCCCCTTCCCCTCCTCCCCTGGCACCTGGAGAACAGTCATTTGAACGTGGAAGATGGCTGACCAAGGTTTCCTCCTCTGCAAGCCAGCACCAGTCAGTCCCGCGTTTGCATACTGACACCTAGCTACAGCTAGAGGAGACGTGGCAGCTTCATTTCACTTTCCTGAGCCTCATTGCTTTAATAGATGCTTTCCAACTCTGGTTTTTCAGTGTTTTTCTAGATTATTTCTAATTTCAAATTACATGCTGTTTCATAGTCTTCACAATTTTCTGTTTTCCATCTGTGTTTGTGCCATGTTTTGGAGGACAAGCCTATATTGTACATTTGCACTCCCTAGTGAACGTTACCAGAGAACACTACTTTTTTTTTTTTCTTGATTCCTTGCAAGCTTTTGACCTGGCAGGTGAATTTAGATGATGTCATTTGGGCTACTTGATTGAAGAATTGGTTTCGGGGAATCTCAGAAAAATTGTGGTTTGGGGGAAGTAGGATTGATTGGAAAAGAATTAAAATATGGATTTTTAGCAATTTTATAAATGCCCATCTCCTTCATTTTAGAGATGAAGACACTGAGGCCTAAACAAGTTCTCTATTCCAAAGGATCATATCCAGAGGAGCACAAAATGTAATCCTCTGAAACTGAGCGAAATGTTGTTTCAAAAAAGTTATCTCTGGGCAAAGATAAATTTCATTGTCAGCCTAAAAGTTACCTTGCTCTTGCAAAAGGATCACACTGATAATCTCCTTGCGTTCAGTTCAAATCACAGGCAAGGAGATTCATATTAAAGGGTTTTCTGTAGAATCAGTGATAGATGACAGTGGTAACTAACACAGGTTAGTATCACTATGACTCTGAGAGTTTTGAGTCCCCTCCCACACAATTAAAAGAACAAATACATTTCTCTTACTACATTAGCTAGATCCTATTTCTCCACCAGGTACTGCTTTCTTTTGTAAAACGACACCACTTCTATGTATCTTAATTACAAAATCACTTTTACATTCGGCAGATTAATCAAGTAGAGACAACAAAGTTGTGGATTCAACCATGTGCTAAACACAGAAAGACTCATTTGGAGGAAAAAGTTCTTTCTTCAGTGGAATTGCAGCTGAAATTTTGGGTCATTCAGTGACTTTGGAACCCAGGCTTTTCCCAAAGAGGATAATTATCGTGTCTGTTAGAGTTTAATAAATTATCTTAAATCATTTCTAGATGTTTTGTTAGAAAATGTTTTATGTGTTTGTCTTATTTTTGAATAAAGAATTCATCTAAAACTTAAACAGTTTCACAACCATCCTGGCATTTAATCCCTAAGGCAGGAGTGGGAATAAGCTTTCCTTCAGAACCTGCTGCATGCCCAGCATTGTGCTAGGTGCTATGACCTTGATAACTCATTTAATTCTTGCAAAACTCTGTGAAGCTGCTGTTATTGATTAGATTATGCAGGTGAAGGTACTGAGGCTCAAGGAGGTTGAATAATATGCCCATTCCACAGAGGGTATGAGATGGAGCTGAGATTCCAAAGCCTGTGACAGTCACTTCCTATGACTGCTGTCATGAATTACTATGAACTTGGTGGATGAAAACAGCAGAAATTGATTCTTCCACAGTTCTGGAGTTGAGAATGCTGAAATCAGTATCACTGAGTTGAAATCAGGCGTGGGAAGAACAGCTCTCCCTCTGGAGGCTCCAGAAGATCGTCCCTTGTGCCTTCCAGCTTCTGATGGCTGCCAGCATTCTTTGGCCTGTGGCCACATCACTTTGTTCTCTGCCTGTGTGGTCATAGTGCCTTCTCCACTTCTGAGTGCATCAAATTTCTTTATGCCTCTCTCTTTTAATGACAACTGTAATGGCATATAAGGCCAACCTGGAAAATCCAGGGTAATCTCCCCATCTCAAGGTCCTTAACTTTTATTACATCTGCAAAGACCATTTGCCCATATAAAGTAACATTGACAGGTTTCAGGGAGTAGGACCTGATACCAAGTTTCTTATTCCAAAGCCTTCTCATTCTACTGCACTGCCTCTAGAGCTCAATTACAATTTATTTAATGTATCAATGCCTATTAATGAGAAGTAAGAAAGAACATTCAAACAAAGCTTCTCAAGAACACATTAAGGTATTAACAAGTTAAAGACCTCAAATCAGCCATATATAATGATATTGCAACTATATGTAAGTGTTCATCTTGTCACATATGTCATATCAGTGGGTGGAGACCCACACAATAAACAGGAAAGTATTGAACTCCCATCCTGGGGAGTTGTGCTATGTTCTCAAGTAGAGGGGCAAGAATTCCTTGAGAACATAGGCAGTGCCTAATAAAAGAAAGACCAATATATCAAGCCTTCAATATTATTGCAAGTAACTATGAATCTTATTTCTTCAAAAAGTGAGACTTAGTGGTTACCATAGATCTTGAGAAGAGGAGGAGGGAAGAACAGAATAGATGGAACACAGGTCATTTTGGGGGCATTGGAATTGTTCTTCATGATCTTGCAATAATGGATACAAGACATTTTAAATTTCTTCAGAATTTATAAAAGTGTACAGTCCAAAATGTAAATCATAGTGTAAACCATTGACCATGGTTAGTAGCAATGCTTCAATATTTGTATATCAATTGTAACAAACGTACCATCTGCATGTAAAATGTTATTAATAGAGGAGGGGGGAAAAGAGGAGGGCATTGGGCATATGGGATCCCCTATATTTTCTTTGTGACTTTTCTGTAACCTAAAGCTTCTTGGAAGATAAAATAAAATAAAAAAGACACTGGGGGAATATATGGAAGAAAATGTCACTATACATAAAAGACAGCAAATCTTACAGTGATGAAAGACAATATCAAAAATTGTTTTCATTATTTAAAATTTGAAAAAAATAAAAAAAATTGTATTTTATATGTTATTTTTAAAACTATCATTATTATTTCATTTTCTTATTACTTTTATTTGGTTATTTTCTTGGCTTCATCTTTGAAGAAGTTTTGGATCAAAAAAGAGTCACAACTGTGGCAGGGGAGGAACACTGGTGCAGGGTGTTGTTGATGGGGGGATGCATGGGAGGGGGTTCATCCAGGGCATGTCTCTAAGGCATAGGAATGTGCTCAAATGTTCATGGGGCATTTTCATGGTGGGTGGAGATCCACACAATAATAGAAAGAATATCAAATTCCCATCCTGGGGAGCTCTGCTACATTCTCTAATGGGACAGCAAGAATCCCCCAAGTACAGGGGCAGTGCCTAGTGAAGGAGGATGGACCATTGTGCCGGGCCTTTGATATTGATGATTGTATTTATGAACCTTTTTTTTTGAAATTGAAGCTTAGCCTAGTATTATATGTTGCCTAAGAGTTACTCCCTGAGGGCCTCCTTGTTGTTCAAATGTGGCCTCTCTCTAAGCCAAATTCAGCATATAACACACTACCTTCCCGTCAGCATGGGACGTGACTCCCAGGGATGAACCTCCCTGGCACTGAGGGATTACTACCAAGCACCAAATAGCAATGCAACTAGAAATAGACCTTGGCCAAAAGGGGAAAAGGGTAAATACAAATGAGTTTTTATGGCTAAGAGATTTCAAAGTGAGAAGGGAGGTCATTCCAGAGGTTATGCTTATGCACATCTCAGCAGTATCTCATTGACAGCCACAGTAAATATTGACTCAAATAGCATGGCTCTGGAGGGTTCTAGAGGCATCCAGACACTATAGGTAGGGCAGACAGCTCAGGAGTTTGGCACCCTTTCAGTGGGCCTTACCTTGGAATTTATGGCCCCCAGTGTGACAGATTTGGATTCATTTGTGGTTTCCCTACACATGGCTCTTCTGCCCCTTCTATTTGATCCTATAGTTAGCACTAGAGTTGATAGGTGCATGTCCAAGTGACTTAAATCTTTGGTCTGTCCATGTGCCAGATGGGCCCTGAATATCAGCAGAATTGCAACACTTACTCTCCAATCCATTGGACTCACCCAGGACAACTAACAAGATGATGATGATGGACAACGACCATCCCAAGGAACAGAGCCTGCAACTGCAAGCAAGATAGTTCCATTCATCTACCCCATGGGATCTAAACCCCCTCTCTATTAGAGGTGGAGTGGGCATCACCATGCCAGAATCCTCAGGATTGGGGAATGAATGATGGACTAAAGTAGACTTACTGGTATTCTATTATAGATTCTTTGTTATTCTAGCAATGGAAGAACTTGTATCATTCATATAAAGGCAGTGGCCAACCTAGGCTCTGAGGCAAGGGAGAGTGAAAAATGGGTGTAATATGGGGGCATTTTCAGGACATTGGAATTGTCCTGCATGACATTGCAGTGATGGCTACAGACCATTATATATTTTGTCATAACTTAAAAATTGTGCAGGACAGAGTATAAACTATAATGTAAGCTATAACCCATGGTTAGTGGCAATGCTTCAATATGTGTTCTTCAGTTGTAACAAATGTACCACACTAATGAAGGATGTCGTTAATGTGGGGAAGTGTGGGAAGGGGAGGAAGTGGGGAATCCCCTATATTTTTTATGTAAAATTTATGTCTTCTAAAATTTCTTTAAAATAAATAAATTTTTAAAAAGACCTCAAATCAGCCAAATATATTGATATTTTCTATTGCTGTGAAGCTTGAGTGACACTTATGGAAACCCCGTCCAACCCATATATTCATAGACAACCTGAAGGAAGCCAAGGGCATCTCAAACGTTCCTTTTGGTACCTGGGGCATCTCCGTCCTCCTCAGTTCTTCCTCAGTCCAGCTGGTGGAAGAACACCTGAGTATGTGAAATAGGAGCACAAAAGCTGTGAGTGGTCATTTCAGACAGCAGGAAAGGATCAGGCCCAGCAATACGGGATTATTGCCAAATGGGTGGTGCCAATGATAATTATGCTCTGTTTTCAGAAGAAGTGATCCATTAATGGAAGGGGTTCCAGGGAACACATCTCAGGGGACATAGGGCTTTAGAGATACATAGGTCTGAAGGGCCTGAGGGGGCAAGTGTGTAGGACAATTGTTTCACTCCCCCTTTTAAGACAGTATTATTATTTGCACATCACGTATTCTTTGTCACTGTACCTTCCTGATGCCTTCTGCTAGGGAGCACTGTGTCACTGAAGGTCCTCTGTTTTGGTTGTTAGAATTAAATAATCTATGGAAAAATGTGGAAGTGGGCAACTTCTGATGTGAGGCTCTGAGAGGGAAAAATCACAAACCTGAGTCGGGATTGATTTGAGTCCTTTATTTTACTAATAGTTAAAGAAGACTTGAGGATTTATGTTTCCTAATAGAGACTGACATTTAAGAAAAGTCATATTTGGGTCTATAGGCAGCATGGTGTAAGTAAGCATGCATAGGATTAGCAATAAGACAATTATGAATCC
>JAQZBX010018308.1:0-34705 GCA_029593785.1 Cabassous unicinctus | reverse complement strand
AGAACTGATAAATGAGTTCACTAAAGTGGCAGGATATAAGATCAACAAGCAAAAATAAGTAGCATTTCTGAACACTAATAATGAGCAATATGAGGAAGAAATTTTAAAAATTCCATTTATAATTGCAAATAGGAATAAACTTAATTATAGATATAAACAATTCATATGTATAAAACTACAAAGTATTCTTAAAGGAAATCAAAGACCAAATAAATGGAAGAATATTACATGTTCATGGAATGGAAGACTAAATATCATTGAAATGTCTATCCTATTCAAATTGATTTACAGATTTAATACAATACCAATAAAAATTACAAAAGCATTTTTTACTGTACTGAAAAAGCTAATTAGAAAATTTATTTGGAAAGACAAGGGGCCTTGAATAGCCAAAAATAAATAGAAAAGAAAACTGAAATTGTTGTTTAAAAGTTGGCCTTCCAACTTGTGCTTTTCTGGTTATGGATTTGTTAGGTTAAATCTAATTCCCCTCAGAAATTAAAAATCAAAAACAATATTTTAATTTTAATAAAATGTCTAACCCAAGGAAATAGATTAGCATTAAATATAGAATAATGGATTATTAAAACTTAGTCTCCACAATAACTATAAAATACTCAGAAGCTGAACACTTCTCTATCTCTACCACCACTTCTTTTGTAAAAGCCACGCAACTTCACAACCTCACTATGAGAGTAGTATAATAGTTTTATAACCTTATTTCTAGTAATTCCATCTAAAATCTGCTTTTGTCAGAAAATGATCAATTTCAAGCACAAGTAATAACATGCCACTCTTCTCTTCAAATAATTCATGGTTTTCTTCTCACTCACTGTACAAATTAATTAATCCCCATTGACAGCAGTGTCATTTGATATTGACCACCATTTCCACTTTTGTCTCATGACCAATTATTGTTCTACCTAGCCTGATCCCCTGGGGCCACCCTGCCCTCTGCTGGTCTCCTGGCACAATTCCACCTCAGGGATATGCTCCTTATGGGTTCTCAGGCATCCAGTAACACTGTCCCTTGATCTGCTCTTAATACACTTCTACCTCCTTCCAAAGCACAACTTGGTGGTGAAAGGCAATAGTATTTTCACCTGCATTTGTTCCTTGGTTATTTGCATTGCCTTTATTGAAGCAATGCCAACAGAAAACACTCAAGAAATGATGAAAGAATAATTGGAAACTAGAATTATTACAGTTCTGTGCATAGATATGCAAATCACTAACAGCATAGAAATATGACATAATGATTCCACTACTTAGTGAGATTTTATCAAATGGTGATACCAATTAAGAAAGTCAATGGAGACAAAGTTAGCACTATCTCCCTTTGGACTCAAGCAATTTGATACATTTTAATTCTTGGGCCATGTTCAAGCCCATGGGAGAGCAGCAACAGAGTTAAAATGACTGAACTCTTCAGTTCTATTTTTTCTGCCAACATAGATGTCCATGAAGCCAGAGTATGCAGGAAGAATCAAAGGAACCAACATGATCTATCATCCCTTTTCAATGGAATGTTTACGGTCTCCCCAGGAGTGACCCTCAGAAGACAACTGGATCCTTCCTGTACCATGACTGGAATAATACCAGTAAGTCATTACACTTGAGAAGACAATTCATTTTAGATTTCAAAGTAACTGGAGAAATAAAACAGTAGATAAAATATTTTTAAATGAAAAGTGAAAAATACAATCTAAAGAGATCATAGTATTTGCTGGTGCGGAAATTATTCCGTTAACAAGGACATCAGTGTCTGGGCATGAATTTCAATGGATGAGAATATTACTTTTTATTTTCCTCAATTTTAGGTGTTCCACAACAGAATGTAATTTTAACATATTTGGTATATTATAATATCATGGTTCATAAGTGTATAAAATGAATATTAGGTTTTGTGAATGCCACTAAGCTCAATGTGTATTCAAGATTAAAATGAAACCACAATAATTAAGGAAAGGCAAATAAGAAGTAATAAAGAAGAAACAAAGAATAGGTGTTCTATTAATTCATACTATTCTTTTAGCTATTAAAATATTGATGGGTAAGTCAGTCAGAATCATTAAGGACCTTATTTTGAGTTATTATTCATTTAAAATGTACTTACTCTCACACTAAAAGAAACAGAATATGGATAAGTTAGAAATATGTATATTTATGGCCATGAACATTAAACTCACAGGGGCTGTGAATCATTTTGTATTATGAAGAATTCACAATGATTTTTTTAATCATAAACAGTAGTAGAGATATATAAAATCAAATTCTGTCCTTACAAACATTCTTAAATTGGTCATAAATATAAACTATTTAATAAGAATGAACTGTAATCTTTATTTTTCCCTTTAATAAGATATATGGAAGAGTTTCCTCTATTTTTGGAATTACTTTATGTCACCTCTTTCCTAAATCCAACAACCAACATTTACTGTTATCTTTTCACCACCCACCATCATGAAGAGGGAATGACCATAATGTTTAAAAGAAGGAGTTAAAGGGAAGAGTGTGGGGTGGAAAATGTAAAGTACATTCCTAAATATTTACTAAATTCAAATAAGATTAAAGAAAAAATACATGTTAATAGGATGCATCAACCTGTCACTGCCAACAGAATTGCTAACCATAATCTTTTATCACACTAAGATCTTCTGATTCTGTGTCACATCTAATTCTGTGTCACCTTTACTTCCCTGCTAAATAATTGGTATTAATCTTATTGGAAAGATGCAGTGTTCTAGGGTGGAAGAATGAGTAGTGTAATAGACATGAAAAATTATAAAATATTTGCAGTATTTCAGATGTACAGTACATAAAATCATACATTATTCAATGTAATAGAGTGAATATAATGAATGAAAAATCATGTGAAAATACAATTATTTTAATAGATGTAGAGAAAATGTCAAAGGGGGTATAATAAAGAAAAATAAATAATTTGATGAATAAGGTGGGCAAAAATCTTAGCTCATATATTTTAGAACTTTGATGGCTATAATAACCAGGTTATGTGTCTATGGTAATTAATACACAAGATGATAATTGAGAAACTTTGTGTAATGTGAAGGAGGAAAAAAAAAAACTGCCATTTAGACATCCCTTAATAAAATTTTCCAATGGCACAGCAGCTCTAAACTGGATTTTTTGGAGAGTGCAATCAGGCCAAATAATTTACACAGTTGATGAGAAAGTTAGTGACTATTCAATATTATTATGATAATTTTTTATTGTTCAAATTTTGATAGCTGTATAGAAGCTGAAATTGTGTTAGCCATGTGACACAATGTATGGACAGCAGCACCAGTGCACAAATTAACATTTGTTAGTTGGTGAATTTGGAGTTATCAAGTGATTTGGAAAGGTATTGCTAAGGGTAGTAGAAAATAACCAGCCAATCACTCACTTTAACAGAATATATTTGGACAATATTATAATGACAGTTTCAAAATGAAACAAAATTGGTGGAATAAAACAAAATGAAAAAGACAATGATTGATGATCAATAAAGTAAAATGATATACACTGGAATAATTTTATGGTTAAATAATTGATTGTGAGATTACCATGCCCACATTATAGGCGTAATATTGAAATACTTGATATTGATGATGTTTTATTGCTTTCTCCAATATTTTGTAGATTATGAATGCAATATTGACAAATTCACAGTTGTGACTGAATTTATCCTTATGGGATATCCTTCCAATCACAGTATGTACATTTTGCAATCACTTCTTCTCATTTATTTACTTGTGGACCACAACTATGGCCCGCAAGTAAATGGACCAGAACCTTCACACACCCATGTACTTCTTCCTGAAGAATTTATCCTTTTTGGATCTTTCCCTCATTTCAATTACAATTCCCAAATCCATTGTCAACTCCTTGACCCACAACAACTCCATCTCTTTCTTTGGCTATGTTACTCAAGTCCTTTTTTGTGGTTTTTCAGCAATTACAGAGCTGTTCCTCCTCACAGTGATATCCTTTGACCACTGTGCTGCCATCTGCTATCCCCTGCACAATGAAGTCATCATGAACATGGACATGTGCATGCAGATGGTGTCTATGCCTTGTCTGGGTGGGGGGTCTGATTGCTGTAATGCACACAACTGGTACCTTCTCCTTCTCCTTCTGTAGGTCCAACATGATCCACCAATTCTTCTGTGACATCCCCCAGTTATTATTTTTTTATTCAGAAAATTTAATGGGAGAAATTGTTCCCATTCTCATTACTGTGGTTTAAGAGTTCTGCTGTTTCATTTTCATTGTTGTTTCCTATGTCTACATCTTCTCTTCTGTAAAGAAGTTTCCATCAACAAAAGGCCAGTCAAAATCCTGTTCCACTTGCCTTCCACACTTGGTGGTCATTGTATTATTTCTGTCCAGTGCCTTCACTGCTTATCTAAAGCCAACTTCAGTATCTGCTTCTATTTCTGACCTTGTAATATCTGTGTTCTACACGCTGGTACCTCAATCTCAAATCCCTTCATATACAGTCTAAGAAACAAGGCCATGAAGGTGGCTCTGGACATGTTATTGGGAGGAAAGCTCATCAAAAAGTAAATATGTTTCTTTTTATTTCAAAAGCAAACATCATCTATAATTATTCATTTTTTCATTTTTGCTCTAACTTTTACAAGTAAATATATTAAAAAATAAATGAATAGCTCCTGTATTAAGAATTTTCACTGGGCAAAAATGTCATACTTTTCTATTATTATGCAAGCCTCTGGAATTCCTAAAATTATATGAACACTTGTTAGTCCCATTAATAAGTGGTATTCATAAGCAAAATTCTAGCTATTTTTAATATGACATAGGAAAAGTGTTTGGAAAACATTTCCACTCATTACCAAACTGTACCAAAACATATATGAAAGAAACTACTCCCAAATCTACTGTTTTATAATTACCCACCATTTCAAATAACAACAATATTTTCAAATCCTTTGGTATATTAATATTATTCATTTTCTGTGTTAGATTGCTTATTTAAACACACTAAGCAAAATGACAGTTCAAAATTTAACGTGATTACACCCACCAAATTTAAATTACAGGAAGCTATCTTTCATTCTGTATACTCACTTAGGGTTTTCAGTCAAATGAAAAATGAGAAATGCATATTGAATTTTTTTTTTACTTTGTGTAAAGTAAGATATCAGAATCCCAAGGGAATAAAGGAGCTATGATTCAAGTATACTAGTGAAATAAATATTAATTTTTGTCATCTTTTATTTTGGTCACAATATGATTGTACACCATTGAAGCACTATTGACAAATAAAAAGTATATAAATATAAAACTAAAAGCTCATATTTTATTTTCTTAATATAACTGTTATTATATAAATTTATTTTCATTATATCTATTTTTGAGGATTCTCCTTTGTCTTCAAAAATCTCTTTTGACGAGGGTTGATGATAGCTGTTCTATCAGATATCTCACAAATTCCACATTCTTTCATCTATTATATATGCATTGCATTATTTTAATGTATAAAATATTAGGTTGAAATAAAAATAAAATTGAGGTAAAATATGTATTATCCTGAAACATGGGTACTATAAATTCCAAAGTTCTCAAATAATGTTTATGAGATGTTATGAAATGTACAGCTTTCAGTATTTGATGCCTTGTTTCTCCAGTAAATCTCTGGGAGCACATGATTATTTCTGCAGAACATCTTATAGGTTTTAGAACATATTAGTTTCACACAAATATTTCTTAAACAATAATGAATATATGATTTCTGTGAGGATTGAGTCTATTCAAATTTTGTGAGTTATATTCCAATATGTTCTTAATGGAGTATATATTTTTTTACATTGTGATATAACATAAGATTGTTTTAATTTGTCATTTCTTCATTATGCAGAGGAACATGGTTATTTTCTGTTTTTTATTATTTTTAGTGTAAATCATCTCTTCATATACCTTATTAATTTATCTGTTGTGTCATAAAATTTATGGTTAAATTGCATTTGCTTTTATGTGATAGAAGAAAAATTTCTGAGAAGCTAAAATCTTCTAAATTTAAATATTGTCTGTGCTTAGTTCCCCTTTCAATATGGTTTTGTTATTGTTTAATTAACATAACTTTTAATAATTATGGAATTAAATCTGTCAAATTATTTCTTTGTGTTTTTGACTACTTCAAGTTGTTGATATTATGAATTCATTACATTCAATATACCTTCTGTACTTTTTTTTCATTTAATACAAATGGATATGTATATGTAGACTCAGTTCAAAATTGTATAGAGCTTGTTTTTGCTTAATTCTTAAAGGAAAGCAGGAAATAAATTCCTGAATGTTGAAAAACATTTATCAAACAAGTTTCTTCTTTTAATATTGAATAATATAAACAAAAAATCCATGTTTTAAAATATAAGTTGAGTAAAATATTGTGCTTTATTATGTAATATCATACACATATCACAGAGCACATATCAGCCAAATTTGGCATTAGCCTAAATCATTTGACACTCTATTCTTAGTTTTTTCCATTAACAACTTCTTAAACAGAGAATGTCAAGTCCCAGCACATTGTCTTCATAGAGGTTGTACCTGTCTATTCAGCCTGTATTTTTGCTTTTGCAAATCAGGTGATAATGTACATCCTCTATCAACCTTTTAAGATGGGCTTTGCAAGTACTATGTCAATAATGCATGTGCTAGCAATGGGCCATCAATAAATGCTAATGATAATAGGTCAATTAATATTTGCTGAGAATATTTATGATTTTTACTGAATAGACATGCAGATTTCTTCATGGAACCCTCTGTGTGATATTAACTCTTTCCTCAGAAATGATTCTCTTATAACAAGCAAAAATCGAATGCTCGAATGCACATGGGAACCTTTTCAGCACCAAACATAGTCCCCAGTTAATCAGAGAAGCATACTATCATGTGCTACCAGGGAATTCCCTGGCAAAAGCCCAATTTTCTCTTTCTGGGACTAGAAAGGCATCTCCTATCTTGTCTTTAATTGCTTTGCAGTAAAGAAATAAAAGTGTAAGCAATTTTCACTCTGTGATGGTTTAATGCAGTATGAACACTAGAAAGACATGCTCTTAAAGATAATCCATTCCTGTGAGTGTGGATCCATTGTAATCAGGGCTTTGGATGAAGCTACTTCACTTAATGTGTGACCCACCTCATTCAGGACAAATCTTTGAGTCTTAATCCTCTTACTGGGGTCTTTTAAAACAGAGTGAATACAGAGAGAGATTGAGAGAGAGAGAAAGCCATGGGGGCAAGAAGATGAGATCAATAGAACCCAGGAGAAAAGGGTGAGACAAGCAGACACTGCCATGTACATTGTCATGTGGCAGAGTATCCAAGGATCACCAGCAGACCCACTTCAGAAAGAAAGCATCATCTTTATGATGCCTTAACTTGCATATTTCCTAAGCCTCAAAACTGTAAGCTATTAAATCCCCTTTGTTGAGACCTAACCATTTTATGGTATGTGCTTTAAGCATCTTAGGGAACTAAAACACTAGACGTTCATCCATTAATTAATCAGCTGCTTTAGGAAAAAGTGTGTGGATGGACACAAGGGCGCAATACTCAGCTTTACATCAATGCCATAGTTATTATAAAAACTTACTAGGGTAGTTAGTATTTGTCTTTGTGTAGAGGAGAAAGCTAAGATTTGCAAACATAAAATTCCTTGTACAAATCAAGTAATTATCAGCTTACAAATTATGTTTGTACTGAAACGGGTATTAATTTGAAATGTGTCCTTTATATCACTGAATCTCCACTCACTGTCAATGGAAGGAGTGGTGATGTCATAAAACATTATGTATGTTATTAAATATTGTTTCTTATATACTCAAGCTAAAGTAAAACAATGTATTTAATAAAATGTGTATTTCAACATAGAAGAATAAATGGGTCATTTGATTCATGGAAGTTGGCATGTGTTAAAATATGTTGTATTAATCATATATTAAAATATATGATTAATAAGAGAGCAGATAGAGATAATCTTTACTCAGTGTTCAGTAAAAAAAATCTCATTTCAGAAAGCATTCTTTTGTTTTTGTCATTTGTGTTGCCCCTGTTTTGGTCATACCAAACTGGTGATTTGAAGCTGTATGTGTCTGCAAAAATCATGTTCTTAAATTTAATCCAAACCTGTGGGTGTTAACTCTTTGCAAGTAGGGTTACATCAGTTAAGGTGTTGCCCACCTCATTCAGGATGGGTCTCAATTCTCTTACTGGATTCCTATATAAATGGATAAAATACAGAGCAAGAGAGACAGAGAAAGATACAGAAGCCAGAACCTGAAAGCAAGAAAACCTGGAAAAGAAGGAAGAGACCAGCAGATGCCACCATGTGCTTTACCCTGTGGCAGATGAGTCAAGGATCACTGGCAGCTTGTCTTCATAAGAAAGCTTTGCCTGATGATGCCTTTATTTGGACACTGTTCTCAGCCTCAAAATTTTAAGCTAATAAATTCCCATTGTTAAGTGAACCCATTTCATGATATCTGCTTTCAGCAGTCAAGCAAAATGAAACACCTTCTATACCAGTCTTTGGGGAAAAAGATAAAACTGCTTTTCTGGTATGTTTGCAACAAAGAGTATGTTATTCACTGGAAAAAATCAAAAATCAAAAAATAAAATAATAACATGATAATTTGTGAGGAATAGACATTGTGTTATTGTTATAGTCAATGTCCTCCCAGATTTTATCTGGCAAGGTGTCAAATGTTAACACAGGAGTTTAATAAAATGATAAAATTGACACAAGTGCAATAAGAAGAGTTCACAAATGTATAGCAATCACCTTAAAACTTATATTTAAATTTAGGACATAAGTCATTACTTAACAGATTCTATATTTGCATAGAAGCAGCCACACAACATTCCTCATCTGTCATTCTGTCTTGGATAATGACAATGGGAAGCCATTGAGAGTGAGATGTGATCATGTGGGGACAGGGACTCATGGAATAGTTGATTACATAATGGAGAGGCATGGTGCACAGTAAATCCTAGGAAAATGAACATCCTAACACCTGGTTACTATTGAAGCAAGGAGGGAGAATGATTTTGACTGGGTAATGGACTACAAGATGGATATTTGTCATGGCTGCAGACTGAGAGAGATGAGGTGGGGGAGGAAGGTCTGGTGAAAGAAGTTCTCTGAGACATCCTGATGACTTCTTCACAGCTGGAAAAATCCTTCTTACCCTGGAGGGGCTACCACAACCTGAGATGTTTTCATCAGGGCAACTCTACTCAGGTTACACAATATTTCAAGGAAAGCATGAAAATTAGAACATTAAGACTAAATGTTGAGACTTTAAAGGATTTTGTTGATGAATGACCACACATCCCATTGAGCACAGAAGAAAATATTTAGCATTTAGGGACACATTTGAAATGCAGTAGAAAAGTGAGTATGATATGATATGTGGAAATAGATTGTAGCTCTGACAAGCTTCTAAAGGCAAACGGACCTGGTGTAGCTTTGAGTGTAGGAAGGAAGGGAGAGGGTAGTTTTAACACAGCAAGCAGTTCTTCAGAGGACCCCTCTCCATTTGTTCCCCTCTTGGAGAAGGGAGCAGCATGATGTACAAAGCAAAGGGACCTTTGGGACTCTTGTTAACATACAAAACACAAGGCACTGGGCTGTTCCTTCTTGTGTCCTCTTTTTCTCTCACATTCCACATCAGCAAAACTTCTTGTCTCCAATTTCAATAAATCCATAGAATCCTAAAAACATTTCCAATGCTACCATCATTTAAATCTAAGTCAGCTGAAATGCTTGACTATTTAAAAGCAAATTCTTTCTAATTGCCTAGAAGGACCTAAAAATTGTGACTAGACACCTCATCTCCATTCTGGGACCTCATCTCTGTATTTGATGAATACTTACTTGGTATTCCTTTGTCATTTGAAAGAAGCTATAATTAGCATAATCACTTATGTATCTTAACATACAGAAGTTTTACTTCACTCTGATAGAGATCCATAAACTGGATCACTGAACCTACAATTATATGAATTTAGTTGTTGAAACAAAACAAAAAAAAGCTATCATTTTATAAAACTATCAAAAATGTGCACAAGTGCCCCTTTCCCCATATCTATGATAGTGATTAATGGCAGAGATTATTTTTTAATAAAAATGTATTGAAATATATCATTCATAAATGAACATACATTTAAAAGTATAGAAAAATTTGTTAACTTACAAAACATACATGCAGCCATTATACAAGGATCCCATACATCTCACCACCACCAAAATCTTTTATTGTTTTTAAACACTTACTACAAACTAAGAAAGAGCATTATCAAAATATTACTACTACCTATAGCCCATATCTTAGAGTTGGTATAATTTTCCCCAACCTGCCCAATTATTAACAACCTATATTAGTATTATATACTTGTTATTTTTCAGAAGAAAATGTTCTTTTATCTGTCCTGTTAACCATAGTCCATCATCCACCACTGGATTCCGTGTGCTATGCAGTCCAATGCTTGTTACAATCAATTCAAAGTGTACACTCAGTGGTTCTCATTTTCATCACAGATTTTTGCTGTCATCACCTAAGTCAATCCCAGAATGTTTTCATTACCCCAAAGGGAAACATCGCACACCCCTTTTTGACCCCCATTTTGGTCCCTTAGTATTGAAATAATATCTTCTTGCCATTGCTGAAAAATATAACAATATTATTATCTTTCATAAGTTACATCAGTTGTATTTTTCCCGTGTATCAACATTCTTAGCACTTTGTAAAATATGAGCATTCTTATATTTATACTATTAACCACAATCTTCATCCACCACCAAAATCACTGTTATATACTCCCTAGATTATTCTCTAGTTTCTTTTCAATAGGCATTTACATCCACAGATGACACTTTTTAGCCACAATTACATTAATAAATCAGAAGTGTTAGTTATATTCATTATAATGTGTCACTGTCAACTATATTCATTTCCACATTTTTACAATTAACCTTATTAATAGGATTATATACATTAAGCTTCATCTCCCATTCTCAACCCACTTTCTATTTCATACTTACTCACACTCTATAGTTTACCTCCATGAGTAAACTTTATGATACTTAGTTACTAATGATATTTATTTCATATTAGTGATACCAACCATGCAATATTTGTCCTTTTGTTTATGATTTATTTCAATTAACATGATATCTTCTAGATTCATCCATGTTGTCATAGGCATCCTGAATTCATTTCTTCTGAGGACTGAATATTATTCAATTGAGTATACACCACATTTTGTTTATCCATTCTTCTATTTATGGACACTTAAGCTGGTTCCATATTTTAGCAATTGTGAATAATGCTGCTATGAACATTGATGTGCAAATTTCAGTTCACATGCTTTCTTTCAGTTCTTCTGAGTATATTCCTAGTAAATGGATTGCTGGATCAAAAGACAGTTCTATATTCTGCTTCTTGAAATATTGCCCAACTGTCTTCCACAAAGGCTGCACCATTATACAATCCGACCAACAGAGAAGGAGTGCTCCTGTTTCTCCACATCCTTTCCAACACTTTTACTTTTGTGGGGTTTTTTTTGTTTGAAATAATGGCCATTCTATAAGGTTTGAAACGTGTCTTATTGTAGGTTTGATCTGCATTTCCTTAAGAGCTAGTGATGTTTAACTTTTTTTTTTCATGTGTTTTTTGGTCATTTCTATTTCCTCTTTGGAGAAATGTCTATTCAAGTATTTTGTCCATTTTTAATTGAGTTTTCCTTTTATCATTGAGTTGTAGGATCTCTTTATAAAACATGAAAATCAAACCCTTACAGGATATGTGGTTTCCAAATACTCTCTCTCTTGAGTAGGCTGTATTTTACTTTCTTGACAATGTCTTTTGAAGAATAAAAGATTTTAATTTTAAGGATGTCCTTTTTCTCTATTTTTTTATTTCATTGCTCATGCTTTGGGTACAATGTTTAAGAAACTATCTACCACAGAACTTGAAGAGGTTTTCCTACATTTTCTTTTATATTTCATACATTATCTTTTATATTTAAATCCTTGATCTATTTTGAGTTAATTTCTATATAAGGTGTGAGATAGGAGTCCTCTTTCTTTCTTTTGGTATGGATATCCAGTTCTTTCAGCACCATTTGTTGAATAAACTGTTCTGCCCCAGCTGGGTGGGCTTGACAGTCTTGTCAAAAATCACTTCACCTTATATCTGATGGTCTATTTCTGAATTCTCAGTTTGGTTCTATTGTTCAATCTGTCTATCTTCATGCCAATACTATGCTTCTTTTACCACTGTAACTATATAATATAATTTAAAGTCAGAAAGCTAGAGTCCTCCAACTTCATTCTTATTTTGTAAGATATTTTTTGGCTATTTGGGTACCTTACCCTTCTAAACAAATTTGATATTTGGTTTTTCAGTTTCTGCCAAATAAGACTGTTAAGAATTTTATTGGAATTGCTTTGAATATGGAAATAAATTTGAGTAGAATTGACATCTTAACAATATTTAGTCTTCCAGTCCATGAACACAGAATATCTATTTATTTAATTGTTTTTTTCAGTATTTTTACAATGTTTTGTAGTTTTCTGAATACAGCTACTTTATAGCATTGGTTAAGTTTATTTCTAAAAATCTCATTCATTGAGTCACTATTTTAAATGGGAATTCTTTTTCTGATTTACTCCTCAGATCGTTTATCAGTAGATTATAGAAACACTACTGATTTTTGCATATTGATCTTGCACCCTACCAATTTGCTGAACTCATCTTTTAGTTCTAAATTTTTATGGTTGATTTTCCAGTATTTTCTAGGTATAAGAACATATAATCAGTTAATAGCAAAAGTTGTACTTCTCCCTTTCCTATATTGGTGACTTTTATTTCTTTATCTAGTCTAATTGCTCTAGACAGAATTTCTAGCACAATATTAAATATCAGTGGTGACAGTGGGCATCCATGCCTTATTCCTGATTTCAGTGGGAAAGCTTTCAGCCTTTGACCATTAAGTACAATGCTAGCTGTAAGCTTTTCATATATGCACTTATAATATTGAGAAAGCTACCTTCTATACCTATCTTTTGGGGTGTTTTTATCAAGAAAGGATGCTGTATTTTGTCAAATTCTTTTTCTTTATCAATTGAGACAATCACGTGAATATTCTTCTTCAATTTATTAATGTGGTTTATTTCAGCAATTGATTCCCTTATGTTGAACCACTCTTGCATACATGTGATAAAAACCACTTGATTGTCGTGTAAAATTATTTTAATGTGCATTTGGATTGAGTTTTCAAGTATTTATTTGAGGATTTTAGCATCTATATTCATTCATTAGGGATATTCATCTGTAATTTTCTTTTTTCATAGTAATTTTATCTCATTTTGTTCTTAGTGTGATGTTGGTGTCATAGAATGAGTTTGGTAGCATTCTTTTCTGTTCAAAATTTTTGAAGAGCAGGAGCAAGATTTGTATTAGATCATCTTTGAATGATTGGTAGAATTCACCTGTGAAGCCATCTGGTCCTGAGATTTTCTTCTTTGGGAGGTTTGTGATGACTGTTTCAATTTCTTTACTTGTTATTGTACTGTGGTATTGTGGTGTTCTAAATTTTGCAGAGTCAGTGTAGATTGTTCATGTGGTTTTAGAAATTTTTCCATTTTGGCTATGTTGTCTAGTTTTTTGGCTTACAGTTGTTCATATTATCCTCTTATGATCTCTCTTATTTCTGCAAGAGATTCTTAAATTTTTGCCAGTGTGATAGGAATAAATGATGCTCAATGTTATTTACTTTTTATTCTCCTTCCCACTGACTTTAATTTTTAGAGAAAAGGATTTACTCCTCTGTGAAATGGGCTTTCTTGTACATGTTGATGATATCTCTATTTCATGTGGCTATTAATTTGTTTTCCTGACCATTTGTAAAATATCTAGGTAGAGGCGAAATTAACAGTTCCCTTTCATGTGTGTTACAATTTTCCCCATTCTTTTAATTTTGCTTCTTTGATCACATTTTAAAAGTTTATATTTTAACCCATTAATATGAGTCATTTTGTGGAATAGGGTCTATGTATAAGTTTTTCTTTCAGATACATAATGTTTTTATATTATCTCTTTTCTCCTCTCTTAGAATATTATGCCTTTTAAATAGTTTTTATGGTTTCCATAGAGTTTATCATATCCACTTTGAACTAATCTATGACCTCTTTCAAAGAACACTACAGCTTCATGATCCACAGCTTCATGTAACACAGAAGAGAATTCCCTATTCCTCCTTCTCATCCCTTATAACATTACTGTAATTAGTTTCCTTTACCCAGAAGATTCATCAGCCAAATATTGTTAGAA
Organism: Cabassous unicinctus; assembly: GCA_029593785.1. NCBI lineage: Eukaryota > Metazoa > Chordata > Mammalia > Cingulata > Chlamyphoridae > Cabassous > Cabassous unicinctus. The sequence goes on along the minus strand of JAQZBX010018308.1, from coordinate 20,336 downwards.
TTATATTTTGAGGAAACTGTTATCTATTAGATCTGTAAAAGCAAGAAAAATAAAATATTTTATTTTATTTTCATTTTTTCCTTCTCTAATTCCTTTTCTTTCTTTATTAAAGTTTCTTCTCTATAGTATTTTTCATCTCTTTGAAGAAAATTTTAGCATTTCTTACAAGGTGGATCTATATCGACAAGTTACTTCAATTTTTGTTTGCCCGAGAAAGCATTTCTCCTGTGCAGTGAAAAAAATGTTGTAATAAGATATACACAACTCAAAATTTCCCTTCCTTACCACTTAAAGTGCATAATTCAGAGATATTAATTACATTCAACTTATTGTGATACCAAGACCACCATCCCTTATCCCAAACTTTTCATCACTTCAAACAATCTCTCCACCAATTAGCAATTAATCCCCTTAGCCTCCCCATACTCTGGCCCCTAGTAACTTGTAAACAACTATCTGTCTCTATGCAATTTTTATTCTAGGAAATTCATGTAAGTGAGATGATACACTTTTTTATTTTTCTGCTTGGTTTATTTTACTCAACATGATGTACTCAAGGTTCGTCCATGTGGTAGCATCTATCAAAACTTTACATTTTATGAAATTTCCCTGTAAATGTAATGCTAAGTTGGTGGTTTTACTTGCTCAATGTTTAAAAATTTCACTCCACTCTCTTCTAGCTTACATGGTTTCAGAAGAGAAGCCCGATAAAATTCTTCTATATTTTTTCTGTGATAGAGAATGTGTAATGCCCTGTTTCTTTAAATGTTTTCTCTGACATTGGATTTATGCAATTCAAATATATACCTACTATTTGCTGCTCTTTAAAATTTATGTATATTTGGTTGGAGGTTGTCATTAATTTTGAAAATCATTGGTGATTATTTACCTCAAATATTTCTTCTGTTCCTTTTTCTTCTTCTCTTACTCATTCTAGTATTCCAATATACCTATGCTTCAAAGTATGAAACTGGAGGTAGTCACCATTGCAATATGGCTAAAAATTATACCAAATTTATGAAGGTTGTAGGGGAAGAAGCCAAATTGTCTTAATTCATTTTTGATGCTATCATCTATGTAGAATATAGTACAGAATCTGCAAAAAAGTAGAGAAGAAAAAGAAGAATTAGTGAATTTGGAAAAGTTGAAGATTTGGTAAAAGTGCAACTGAAATTTATATACTAGAAATGAATCTTGGGAATTGAGAACAACTTAAAATAGTCTTAATTAATATAAAATAAATGAAAATTTCACAAAAGTTGTACAAGATATGCGCAATGAAAATATGAGTCTTTTCCATTTTTGTCCCACACTAATTCTGCTAATGCCCACTATTATATTTATTTGATTTTTGCATTATACCATATTGTTTACCTTCTCATTTCTATTTGCACATATTTTTCAACTATATTCCTTGTGGTTATCATATGGTTAAAATTATACATTCGAAATATATAACAATCATGTTTGATTTGATACCAACTTAACTTAAATAGCATATAGACTTTTAATGCACCCATCGTTCTTCCACTTTTGGTACTGGTTACCACTTATATCTTTGTAAAATGCGTGTCCAAAACCATAGATTTATCATTACCTTTAATGTATTTCCATTTTAGCACCAGTAGGAAATAAGAATTGGAGCTAAATGCCAAAGAATGCACTACAATAATATTAAAATTTATCATTATATAAATGGTTACTTTTACTAAAGGTCTTATTTAGACTTACAAAGGCTACAAAGCAAAATCGCAGGAGAAAGTCCCACAATATTGATAATAACTTTAAATGTGCATTTCTAAAAATATCCAGTCAAAGGGAAAGATTGTCAGAATAGATTAAAAAAAAACATGGCCCAATTATATGTTGTCTGCAAAACTTTCTTTAAGTTCAAAGTTCAAGTAAGTTGAAAGTGAAATGATGAAATAAAATAGAACTTTTAAGTAGTAAGAGAAATGGAGTAACTATACTAATATCAGATAAAATAGATTTTTAGTCAAAGCAGTTACAAGGGACAAATATGTTCATTATAAACTGAAAAAAGGGGACATTTTAACAGGAAGATGTAACAATAATAATTATATATGCACCTAATAGCACAGACCAAAATATTTGAAGCAAATACTGACAGATTTCAAAGGAGAAATTGATGCATAAATAGCAGGACACATTAAAACACCACTTTCAGTAATGGATAAAATATTTAGTCTGAGGATCAATAAGGCAATGCAAGACTTAATGACACTCTGAAACACCTAGACCTGAAAGACATATTTTGGACACTTTGCACAGCAAAAACAGAATACACATTTTTTTCATGAGCACGTGGATTGTTCCTAAGGACAGATCCTATTTTAGGTCACAAAACAAGTCTCAATTAATTCAAAAAATATTGTAATCATAGAATATATATTCTCCAAATTCAACAGACTGAAGCTAGACACAAATAACAGGAAGAAATGGATAATTCACAAATATATGGAAATTAAACAACACACTCAATTAGTGGCTTAAAGAGAAAATCAGAAGAGAATTTAGGAAATGTCTTGAGGTGACTGAAAATATATCATACAGAAAATTATGGGATGCAGCAAAAGCAACACTGTTAGAGAAATTTATAGTTCTAAATGCTTAAATTAAAGAAAGAAAAAAAAAATCTTCTGATTCAGAGACCTAATCTCAAAAGTGGAAGAACTAGAAACAGAACAGCAAACTAAACTGAAAGCAAGCAGAAGGAAGGAAATAACAAAGATTAGAGTGGAGATAAAAGAAATTTAAAAAAAAACATAGACAGAAGCAACAAAGCCAAAAATTGGTTCTTCGAAGTGATCAAAATATTGATAAATATTTAGCTACACAGACAAAGAAAATAGAGAAGTAATATAAATAACAAAGTCAGATATAGAAAACTAGACATTAAAACTGACCTTGCTGTAATTAAAAAAACTATAAAAGGATACTATGATCAACTGCTCACTAATAAATTAGATAATGTAGATGAAATGGATAAATTCTTAGAAATGCATGACTATTGATATTGAATTAAAAAGAAATAGAAGAGCTCAACAAACGAATTACCCCATATTAACACCCTGACTGGAACAAATACAGGTATTTTTCATCTTTACCATTAAGAAATTATTTATACTATGTTCTATATAAAAATTATTTTTCCACTACAAACCTTACCAATTCTGAAATGGCTCTTACTAATTGCATCCTGTGAATGACACAAATGGTTATTTTCCCTGCCTTACACAATCTTTTTGGTATCTTCAGCATACTCTCATATTAACGACCATCTTCCCTAATGAGGGCATAACTCTATATAGCTCTTCCAAACAATCTCTGAAAATTCATGTGTCTTCTAAAGTCATGTACCTTCATATCCATCTCCAAGTATATTTGTTACATTTCACAGTGGAAACAGAATAAAATTATGTTGCTAAATCTATTAATTTATTCTTCTATTTTCATTTCCTATTCCTCTCCTAGAGGAGACCAGAGCTCTCATATTATTGTACTCCTCAGTCTGAAATTACACTTAGAATTTTTGACATTTTAGTCACAATATTACTTTTATTCTTCACCCATAAAATAATTTATTTCAATTGTGATCTATAAGTTCTTTAACTCCAGCCCAAAAAAAGTTTTTGTTTTGTAACCTTTCTTGATAGTCCTAAGTTTATCCCACTATTTTTAATTTTTAAAAATCAATATACTATATTGAATTACAGGAAAACAGTATAGCTGATCATGCCCCCAAATTTGTATAAACTCCTTGATTTTTTATCATATGTTATTTATTTAATTAACTTCTTTGGTACCAAGCATATTTATACTGCATACTAGCTAAGAAACAATGTTTTGAACATAACTGATCACATGATATTCTTTACACATGAGTCACTTTAATCATGATAAGTCAACAAATTACAAGTAGGTCTGAAATAATAAAACTCTTCCTAAAATATAGCAGGTGTATGTTAAGATATTATTGAATCTTTCAACACATATTTTCAGATGCCTAATTTGAAACTGTGGGCATCTGCTCGTCTCTTCTCCTCAAGACTCACTTTCATCCAGGTTGGTTATTTCAATTTCTGGAGGCTTCTCTTTGATTCTGTAACTTTTTCTGCGTCTGTGGCTTTTTATTCTCCATTTACATACGACTCAATGAAGAGGATTAAGACTCAACCTGGGTCACACAGCTAATCAAAAGCCCTTTAACAGAGAGAATTTAATCAAAAGTTTCCTACTACACTAGGTTTACATGTACAGGAATGGATTAGCTTTAAGAACAGGATTTTCTGGGGTCCATGAAAGCTTCAAACTGTCACACTCCACCCTCTGGACCCCTAAAATAAATGTTCTTTCCAAATGCAACATACATTCATTTCATCACAATATTTATTTCAAAAAGCTTAAATCATTTCAGTAACAATGCCAACAACAAAATCTCATCAAAACTGTTTATAGGTAAGCAGTCTGTCCTGGGTAAAAATTCCCCTCTAGTTTGGACCTGTAAAACTTATAAAACAAGTTATCTGCTTCCAATATACAATGGAGGGATAATAACAAGATAAACATTCCCATTGCGAAATTGGAAGGAAAACAAGAGTCATGGTTTCCAAACAGTTCCAAAAACCTAAAGAGTATACTTTCTGTTAGATTTCGAAGTCTGAGACTCATCTATAAAACCATGATTTCTTCTCCTAAGGGTCCAATGGAGTAGCAGTCCCACTATTTGTTTATCTCTCCGACACATGTTAGCAAATTGTCCATTAGCTAGTGTGACTTGATTGAACTTAAAATTTAACTCATTTGATTATGCCATTAAATTATAGTTTGGAAAATCTTTTAACTCATTTTATTTTTTTTTATCTATTCAAATTATAGAGAAACTTTACATTATGGAGTTTCAAGTTTCTATCATGTATAGGAACTAAAGAATTAAAATCCTAATGATTCAGTTAGTGAAAATGTCCTTACATTATTGCTACTAAAAAGGGATTCTAATCTTATAGGGAACTAGTTCTGAAGTGGAACTTTAAATTTCTTTCTTACAAAATAAAATAATTTTAGTTTTATTTAATTATTGGTATATATTCTCTTTTACATGGCATTGTCTTTAAGAATAACATCCTGCTTAGTCTCTTCACTAACATATACATAAATATGTTAATTTTCCTTGAACATGTTAAATAAAGGTTGTTCAATAATAAGGCTTTTAAATCAGTAGAATTAGCCCAAAGAAAAATTTATTCATCATGTTTAATTTTTATACCTTAGACATGAACCCACACATTCACTAATACTACTATTGTGGCATTTTTAAACTACAGCAATGAATATAAAATAATTAATCTGAATTCTCTGGGCATGCTTTTTACTTGATTAATTGAGTTTCACCTATTTATTCACATGACAAAATGGTTAATTGTTTCACAGGAGAAAATACATTGGGCTGATGCATTTATTTTTATCCATAGTTTCAATATGAACCCATTTACATTAAAAAACAGGAACAAAAACTTAAAGTGAAGCAAACAATTGTAGGTGAATCAATGTGAAGGAGCAATAACAGTTCCAACAACATACTCAAGTATTTTATATTCTTGACCTCAAAAAGAAACACATATCTCTCACTGCCTTCTCTATTAAAGATCTGAAAAATTTAAACTAAATTTCCCTGTGCAAAGAGGATTTGAGAACATCTTCAGGTAGAACAAGCACCGTTCTTAGGTATTCTAAACCTGTTAGCAGTGTTCTGCTTTATCTAAAATGTGGACACAACAAGGCATTAGAGCAAAGCCTCAGGGAACACAAGCCTTTCCATAAAGTGACAGTCAATTACACAATGGTAATCTCAAGGAGTTAATAATTTCCAGAGGACAGATGAATGGGACCCAATTAAAATGCAAGAGACACAAGGGTTGAACAGGTAGAAATAGCTTAACCTATGAAAGTTTTTAAATGTAAATATCCTATATGCTAAAGAGCCATGCTGACATGACTCCACTCTGACCTGGGCAATTTAGATGACCTTCCCAACCTCAACCATTCTTTCTGTAGAATAAAATTATTTATAATTTCAGATCTGAGAGAAGTTGAGAAGTCTGAATGAAAATCACCCCTTTGAAAATTGTAAAAATGTGTAAAATTTCTTCTTGCATAAAAGAGTTTGGGTCAATCATTGCTTACTTTAGACACATAGGTGTTAATATTGTATTTGCTGGGGCCATTTTTCCAGGGTTCAATTGCAAACTCTGCATCATACCAGGATTTGAGCTGAAGATTTTTGTTTATTTGTTCCATATTTTACTCACTCAAAACCTCTTCTCCTTAGTTGTTAACTAGGGCTATTAGCAGATTTTAACGAATCAACATGTGCAAATGAAGAGTAACTGCCAAATAGTCAATAGTATGATAATAATAAATAATTCTGTATTTAATATCCATGCAATTTTGCATTGCATATTATATCGGCTTTTGATGAAACTCAGGATGCAGGACTTAGTGAAGTCAATTAAACAACCAAAGAGCACTGAGAGAGGGAAAGGGACAGAACCAGCTTTAAACTAAAACAGTTTTTGAATCTAACAAACATTTTCTACATCCTTTTCCTGTAATTTTCTTAATATTTACAGGATTCACACAGGTTTAACTAAAGGACAATGGTCAGAATAGTAGAGTAGATGAGTAAAATTGTTGGCATTACCTTATTACTATAAAGCCATGCTACAAGAATCCATTAATTCCAATTGACAAAATAAGCAATATACCTAAAAGCTTATAGCAATTCAGTTATGAAGCATGTTGTATTTACTATATAAAGAGAGATGAGAGAAAATTGAACATTTGAGATACAGAAAATAGATGTCAATTTTTGAAATGCAGAACATAGTTGTCTATTTTGCATTTTTTCTTGAACATTTTATATTCTCTCTTTTGTATTAAATGTTAACATTCTTTTTGTGTATGAATGAATCTATATAATGTTGCTCTGAACATATATCTATATCTATGTATATATCAATTTATCAACCGTTTATCTATATCTATCACCTCTCGATTAGAAAATACACAGTTTTAGTTTTTTGGATTTCTCAGCTTATTATTGCCTACTTAATCAAATTAATTTTACAGATTCTTAAAACAGTGCTTTAAAATCCCCTATATTACTCTTTTATTTATTTCATTTTGCAGTTTTTTCACTTGTATTTTGTCAAATATTAACTCAAGAGAAAATTACACATTTTATGTGAGAAAATCATTTCCAATTAGTACGTACAAATTTTAAAGATATTTTTTGGGGGGATTTCAAGAATGAAATTGTGTTTTATATTATTGTGTAAATCTAGGAAAAATACAATATAAAGTATTTCTTCATACAAATAAGGAAATATGATTCACATACATTCTATAGTGAATAAAATGAATTTCAAATGTAGTTTTTACAAAATTATTATTTTTAATAATAATTTTTTATTTTTTAAAATATACTTAGATTAAACAAAGGTCACACAAAAAGTATAGGGATCCCCATATGCCCCACCTCCCACAAGTCCCACAACCTCCCAAATAAACATCTTTCATTTGTGTGGCACATCACCTGCAATGGATATACACATCCTGGGGCTCTGCAGTAAACATGGGCCATTGTCCACGTTGTAGACCACACTCTCTCCCACACAGTTCTGCATGCTATGCGCTGGTATAAAATGGCCTATATCTGTCATTTCAATGTCACTCAGGATAATTCCCAAGTCCCAAAAAAGCCCCTGTATTTCAACTGCTTTTCCTTCTCCCTGCCCCCAAAGCAACCAGTGGCCACTGGCTCCACATTAATGTTGTAATTTCTTCCATTGCTTGAATCACAATATGTCCATAACAGAACACGAGTAAGTCCACTCTAGTCCATAGCTCTTCCTCCCATACTGAGGACTCTGAGCTGGTGATGCCCACTCCACCTCCAATTGAGAGGGAGCTTATATCCAATGGATCAGATGGATGGGATTATACTGCCTGCAGCTGCAGACTCTCTCCATTCCCTCAGATGGCCATTGTCCATCATCATCTCCCCGCCAGGTGTCCTGGGTGAGTCCTTTGAGCTGTAGAGTTGGAGTTGCAGCTCCAGTGAGATTCTGGGCCCAGCTGACACATGGACAGCCCAAAGACTCCAGTTTCTGGAAGTACTCCTACAAACTCCAGCACCACATATAGGTTTGAAGAGAAGAGACAGATGGACCATGTGCAGGGAAAACATATTTGAGTACAACTTTGTCAATATCAGGAGCACAGATTCCAAAGTAGGGCCCACTGATAAGGCACCAAACTCTGGATCCATTTGCACTGATATAGGACCTGGGTGCCTCCAGAACCCTCAGGAGCCCCTTTATTTGGGTTGATATCCACACTGGAAGCCAATGATGTCCTACTGAGATGTGCATAAGCGTTACCTCTGGGATGACCTCCCGACTCACTTTGAAGTCTCTTAGCCATTTGAACTCATTTGTCTTTACCCTTTCCCCATTTTATTCAAGGTCTTTTTCCAGTCATATTGCCAGTTGGCACTTGGTAGTAATACCTCGTTGCCAGGGAGGCTCACCCCGGGAGTCATGTCCCGCATTGGGAGGAAGGTAATGCATTCATATGCTGAGTTTGGCTTAGAGAGAGGCCACATTTGAACAACAAGGAGGCTCTCAGGAGGCAAACCTTAGGCACCCCATAACAATAGGCTAACTTTTCATTTCAAGGCCAAAGACTGGTAAGGCTAATCATCAATAACAAGAGCCCATCAGTGGATCATCCTCCTTTGCCAGACACTGCCCCTGCACTTGGGGGACTGTTGCTCCCCCTTGGAGAATGTGGCAGAGCTCTCCAGGATGGGAATTCATTATTCTCTTATTTATTGAGTGATTCTCCACCCACTGTGACCATGCCTCATGAGCATTTGAACAATTTTATATACGTTTTATGTATGTTCATGGGAACTTCCTCCCATGCACCCCTCATCACTGACAACACCCCAATGATCATCTCCCACCACAGTTGTAACCCTTTTGTGATCCTAGGCTTCTTTAAAGATGAAGCCAATACAATATCCAAATATAATTAATAGGAAAATGAAATAATGACAAATTTAAATGTAATATAAGATACATGAAAACTTAAAAAAAAAAACTAAAAATAAAATTAAAGGATTGGGATATTCAAAAAATGGGGAAAAATTAAAAAAAAAATTTTTTTGGCCTTTTTGCCTTTTATCACTGCAATATCTGGTGTCCAGTCTGTACTGTGGCACCTTCCCCCTCTCACTCCCCAGTGTCTCACAATTTTTCATTTTGTTTTCAAAGAATTTTTAGGTCACAGCAAAGTCACACACACAATACAAGAAGCTCTCATATACCCAAACTCCTCCCCCTTTCCTCACCCCATATTAAAATCTTTTTGTATGTAGATGGTAGCATTGTTATAATTGTTACACAGATAGTGAAACACAGCTACTAAATATTGTCAATGGTTTACAGTATGGTTTACATTTTAGACCATCAACTTTTGTAAATTTTTATGATATTTACCATGCCTTGTGTCCATCACTCTAAGGTAATGAAAAGCATTTACACTGACCGCTAAATACTCCCTGTTTGATCTATACTGTTCCTTGCACCCCATCCCCCTGGGGCCCATGATGACCCCCTGGCTTGACTTATTGGATGACAAGATTCATAGTTACATGCAACAAAGGTCTTGACACACTGGTTTGTCCACCCTTATTAGGAACCGCCCTTTCTCATAAGAGTTGCCCACCTGTCTATTTCATAGCAAATCATTCCTCCCATGGTGTCTGTGGAGTCATTGTGTGGGTCTCCACCCACTGATTGTGTGGGTCTCCACCCACTAATCCAACACATTATGACAGGATGAACACTCACACACTCCCTAGAAGGCTGCTCCAGATGTGCCCTGTCCCGAATGCCCCCCCAACCAACACCATAAACCAGTGACACTTCCTTACCATATTGCCATAAGAGCATTCCCACCTCTGTACTTTCAACCTCATACCCACAAATCCCAAGTGTTCACCTGGTCCCTCTCTCATCTCTCCCCCCAGTTTTCTGGGTATTCTAACCCACCCTTCCCAATTGACCCACCTGTCAACCTTGCAACACCAAACCCAATAATATTACTGTCCTCGTGTCCTATTCCTTCAATACGCAACTGCACTCTATCACTTTACAATAGATTACTTCCGTATGGGTGATGGCTCACAACTTTCTCTTCTTTTTCTTGTAAACCTGTCTTTCAGACAACAGTTCTTGGAGACTGCTCAATTTCCTTAATTTGTATCAGTGAGGTCATGTAGTATTCATCCTTCCATGCCTGGCTTGCTTCACTCTACATAATATCTTCAAGATTCACCCACGTTATTCCATGTGTTAGCACTTTATTCCTTCTTAGAGCTGAGTAATATTCCACTGTAAGTATGTACCACATTGTGTTTATCCATTCATCTGTTGATGGGCACCTGGATTGATTCCAACTTTTGGCAATAGTGAACAATGCTGCTGTGAACATTGGTGTGCATATATCTGTTCGTGTCTTTGCTTTCAATTCTTCTAAGTTTATACCCAGCAGTGAAATTGCTGGATCATACAGAAGTTCTATACTTAGTTTTTTGAGGAACTGCCAAACTGCCCTTCACAGTGACTGGACCATTCCACAATCCCACCAGCAGTGGATGAGGGTTCCCATTCCTCCACATCCTCTCCAACACTGGTATTCTGCTGTTTTTTTAATAGCCACCATTCTAATGGTGGTAAGATGGTATCTAATTGTCATTTTGATTTGCATTTCCCTAATAACTAGTGATGTCCAGGATTTTTTTCATGAGCTTTTTAACCATTTGTATTTCTTTCTTGGAGAAGTGTCTTTTCAAGTCATTTGCCCATTTTTAAAATGGGTTGTTTGTCCTTTTATTTAAAGGTGTAGGATTTCTTTATATATCCAGGATAATAGGCTCCTATCAGATATATGGTTGCCAAATATTTTCTCCCATTGGGTAGGCTGCCTTTTTATTTTCTTGATAATGTCCTTTGAAGTGCAAAGGTTTTTAATTTTGAGGAGATCCCATTTATCTATTTTTCCTTTTGCTGCTCATGTGTTGGGCGTGAAGTTCATGAAACGATTTTCTATTACAATGTCCTATAGATGCTTCCCTACATTATCTTCCAAGGTCTTTATGGTCTTGGCTCCTATACTTAGATCTTTGATCCATCTTGAGTTGATTTTTGTACAAGGTGTGAGATGGTGTTCCTCTCTTATTCTTTCGGTTATGTATATCCAGTTATCTAAGCACCACTTGTTGAAGAGTCCATTCTCTCCCAACTGAGTGGATTTGGTGGACTTGTTGACTATCACATGACTATATATGCGAGGATTTATATCAGAACACTCAATTAGGATCCATTGGTCAGTATGTCTATCAATGTGCCAATACCATGCGGTTTGACCACTGTAGCTTTGTAGTATGTTTTAAAATCAAGGAGGGTGATACCTCCAACTTCATTTTTCCTTTTCAATATATCTTTGGTGATTATGGGTCTCTTACCCTTCCAATAAATTTTGTAGTTAATTTTTCCCATTTCTTAAAAAATATAGCATTGGTATTTATTGACATTGCATTATCTGTATATTAGTTTGAGTAGGATAGACATCTTGATGATGTTTCATCTTCCTATCCATGAACAGGGAATACTCTTCCATTTATTTAAGTCTTCTTTGATTTCCTTTAACAGAGTTGTGTATTTTTCTGTATATAAGTCCTTTACATCTTTAGTTAAATTTATTCCTAGATATTTGATTCTTTTAGTTACTAGTGTCATTGGTATTTTCTTCTTGATTTCCTCCTCAGATTGCTCGTTATTGGTTACAGAAATGCTACTCATTATTTAGCATTGATCTTATACCTGCGACATTACTGAACTCCTTTATAGGTTCTAGAAGATTAGTTGTAAATTTCTCTGGGCTTTCTATGTATAGGATCATGTTGTCTGCACATAATGAAATTTTTGCTTCTTCTTTTCTAATTTGGATGCTTTTGTATCTTTTACTTGCCTCAGTGCTCGAGCAAGTACTTCTAAGACAATGTTAAATAGGAGTGGTGATAGTGAGCATCCTTGTCTTGTTCCCGACCTCAGAGGGAAGGCTTTTAGGATTTCACTGTTGAAGATGATGTTAGCTGTGGGTTTTTCTTATATACCCTTTATTTTCTTACATACCCTTTATCAAGTTCAGAAAGTTTCCTTCTATTCCTATCTTTTGCAGTGTTTTTATCAGGAAAGTGTGCTGTATTTTGTCAAATGCTTTTTCTGCATCTATAGAGATAATCTCATGATTTTTTTTCTTTCAATATGTTTATGTGGTGTATTGCATTGGTTGATTTTCTTATGTTGAACATCCTTGCATACCCAGGATGAAATCCACTTAGTCATGGTGTATAATTCTTTTGATATGTTCTTGAATGCGATTAGCAAGTATTTTCTTGACGAGTTTAACATCTAGGTTCATTAGAGAAATTGGTCTGTAATTTTCCTTTCTTGTGGTATCTTGGTTTGGCTTTGGTATTAGGGTAATGATGACATCATAGAATGAGTTAGGCAATGTTCCTTTTAGTTCTATTTTTTTGGAAGAGCTTAAGCAGGATGGGTGTTAGCTCTTTCCAGAATATTTGGTAGACTGCAGCTGTGAAGCATCTGATCCTGGGCTTTCTTGGTTGGGACGTTTTTGATTGCTTAGTCTTTCAATATACTTGTAATTGGACTAATGAGTTCATCAATTTCTTCTTTCATCAATGTAGGCTGTTTGTGAGTTTTAGGAATTTGTCCATTTCCTCTAAATTATCATTCTTGTGGTCATATAATTTTTCAAAGTATTCTCTTATGATACTGTTTATTTCTGTGGGTTCAGTAGTGATATCCCCTTCCTCATTTCTTATCTTGTGTATTTGCATCTGCTCTCTCTTTTTCTTTGTTAGTCTGGCTAAGGGTTTGTCAATTTTATTAATCTTCTCGAAGAACCAGCTTTTGGTTTTGTTTATTTTTTCAAGTGCTTTCTTATTTTCTATTTCATTTAGTTATGCTCTAATCTTTGTTATTTCTTCTTTCTACTTATTTGGGGTTAGGTTGCTGGTGTTTTTCCAATTCCTCCAGGTCTGCAGGTAGGTCTTCAATTTTAGCTCTTTCTTCCTTTTTGATATGTGCATTTTTGGCTATGAATTTTCATCTCAGTATAGCTTTAGCTGCAACCCATGGGTTTTGATATGTTGTGTTGTCATTTTCATTAGTTTCAATGTGTTTGTCAAGAGTGTGTTGTTTAACTTCCATATCTTTGTGCCTAATCTAGTTCTCTGGCCCTTAGTGATTTCCAATTTCATTCCATTGTGGTCAGATAAATTGCTTTGTATAATCTCAATCTTTCTGAATTCATTGAGAGTTGTTCTGTGGCCTAGCATGTGGTCTATCTTGGAGTATGATCCATGTGCACTCGAGAAGAATATGTATTCCACTGTATTTGGGTGTTGTGTTCTGTATATGTCTATTAGGTCCAGGTCCTCTAATGCATTATTCAGAGTCTTTATTTCTTTATTAATTTACTGTCTAAATATTCTGACTAATGGTGATAATGGTGTATTAAAATGCCCCATAATAATTGTAGAGGCATTTATTTCTCCACTTAGTTTTTCCAATGTTTGCCTCATGTATTTTGAGACACCCTTTTTAGGAACATAAATATTTATGATTGCTCTCTCTTCTTGAAATGTTACTCCTTTTACTAATATATAGTGTCCATCTTTGTCTCTTACAATAGTTTTGTATTTTAAAGTCTATTTTGTCCAATGTTAGGATAGCTACTCCTGTCTTTTTTTGGCTTTTATTTGCTTGTAAAATGGTTTTCCAGCCATTCACTTTCAGCCTCCTTGAATCTCTGGGTCTAAGGTGGGTTTCTTGTAGACAGCATATAGATGGATCATATTTCCTTTTCCGTTCTGCCAATCTGTGTTTCTTGACTGTTGAGTTTAATCCATTAACATTCAGTGTTATTACTTGCTAGGAATTTTTTACATCAGCCTTATTTTCTTTGGGTTAATGTATGTCATATATTGTTTTTATTTCTCCTTTTGTCTTTTTAGTTGTTCTTACACTCTCTTGCAACTCTATCTCCCCTGTTTTTTCCTTTCAAATTGTAGAACTTCCTTTAGTATTTCTTGAAGTGCAGGTTTCTTATTGGCATACTCTCTTAATTTCTGTTTATCTGTGACTATTTTGAACTCTCCATCATTTTTGAATGCCAGCTTGGCTGGATAGAGAATTTGTGTCTGGAAGTTTTTTTCTTTTAGTTCCTTGACTGTGTCATACCACTGTCTTTTTGCCTCTATGGTTTCAGATGAGAAATCAGCACTTAATCTTATTTTGCTTCCCTTGTATGTGATGGTTCTCTTTTCTCTTGCTGCCTTGAGTATTTTCTATTTGTCTTGAGCATTGGACATTTTGATAATTACATGTTTTGGAGTGGGCCTGTTGGCATTTATAGTGTTTGGGGTGTGCTGTGCTTCTTGGACATGTACATCCATCTCCCTCAATAGGGTTAGGAAGTTTTCAGCCATTATTTCCTTCAACACTCCTTCTGTTCCTTTTCCCTTTTCGTCTCCTTCTGGGATAACTATAATGCATATGTTTGTGCATTTTGTGCTATCAGTTAATTCCCTAAAACTCTGCTGGATTTTTTCTATCTTTTTATCTATCTGTTCTACTATCTGTTTGATTTCAGATCTACTGTCTTCCACATCTCTAATTCTTCTGCCTGTTCAAATCTGCTGTTATGTGACTCTGGTGTCTTTTTGATTTCTTGGGTTGTGCCATTCATCGCTATCCTATCCAATATCATTTTATGTATGTTTAAAATTTCTTCAGTATTTTCTCCCAGTGTCTTCTTAATATCCTTAATCTCTTTTATCACTTCATTCAGGATGTCCATTATAGTTTTTTGGATATCTTTGATTAGCTGTTCGATGTTCTGCATCTCTTCCTGGTTTTAGTTTGTTCATTGGCTTGGCCCATGTCTTCCTGTTTCTCAGTATGGTTTGTAATTTTTTTGTTGCCTCCTGGTCATCATTTTATCTTGATGGGTTTATTCAGTAGATTAGCTTCTCTCTCTGCTCCAGAGTTTTATTTAGCTGGAGATTCTGTGTGTGTGTTAAGTTTTCTCTTTGAAACTTTGTTCTTTTTGTTCTATTTCCTTGCTTTTTTCTGTTCCCTCGTAGGAAAATGATTAGGTCCAGTGGAATCAAAAGAGGTAAGAAAGGAAAAACGATAATAGAAATATTGATAAGAATTAGAAGAGGGGCCATGTAGGACTTAGTAAAATGAATATTTAACTCATGTAGGCAGTGTAGAATAATAGGGGGAAAAAAGTGGAGTACCTACAATGGAATGGGAGAGCAAATAGAGGAAAACATATAGAATGATTTAAAAGGCCAGAATGATGAGGAGAGAGAGAAAGAGTAAAGAAAGGGCTGAAATGAAAAAGTTAATAATAATAATAAAAAAAAGAGAATAGACAAGACAGAAATCGACACCCATGAAGTTGAGCACTAATGAAAAAAGGTGAAATGTAAGAACCACAACAGAAAACAGAAAGTAGAAAGATGAAGGAAGTGAAAGAGATAGCATTGGTAGACAAAATCAATATACCTAGAGAATGGGAAATCAAGGAAGAAGAAGCACAGCAAAGAAGAAACAAGGAACCAGAACGATTTCATCTTCAGCAATCCACCTCGCTGTCCAGCTCTGTCCAGATTGATGTCCTTAAGGTTCCTGTCCCCAATCAGCCATCCTCTGTGAGAGAGATGGTGAGTGCCCATCTAGGTAATGCTCTCTTCCCTCGGTCCTTCCCCAAAATTATTAATAAACTTCCACAATGTAGGAAAACATGTTAAGAACAAATTTAAAGATCCTGAATATTAAATAATCAATTTGCATGTGCTGTGTTACTTTTTGATATTGGAGATTATTTTTATTTGAATAACTTACGATAGTAAAAATGTACTGAGTACATGACTTGTACTCATCCAATTCTAAATTTTAACACTTTGGGAAATATTATTAAAGCATTTTTTCCCTATGGTTTCCCATCTTTGAAGTTGAGTTTGCTAATATTTATCTAACCATGTATAGTAGTCAGCCAAAAGTTTGCTGATGCAAAGCACAATAAATCTATTGGCTTTTAAAAAAGTATTTATTTGGGGTAAAATCTTACAGTTTCATGGCTGTAAAGAATCCAACTCAAGATTATCTCCTTACGAAACTCTGTTGCCACTTGTTGAAGCAAGATGATGTGCGATGTCTGTGAGGGCTCAGTTTCCCTCTTTCCTCTTAAGGCTACATGGGTCAAGCTTCTTCCAATCTCTGCTATAGGCTGGCAAAGGACCCATCTCTCTTCTTAGGGCTTATTTCTTTCTGGGCTTATTTGTTCTCTTCTCTTCACAAGTTCAGTTTAAACTTTGAGTCAGATGGCTCATTTCTCTTCCTGGGGCCTCTGTGATGTCTATGGAGTTCTCTCTTTCTTCTGTGTATCTTCTCTCTGTATCTACTTTTGTGCTCTCCTTGAGTAAGTGTCCATATGTATAGCCCACAAAGAGGGCATGACTTCAAACTGAGTTGCCCTAATGATGTGATTGAACTAAAGCCCTAATCTTAATGTAATTTAATCAAAGGTATCTCAGCTGAATCTAGTACAATCAATGTGTATCATGCCCAGAGTAACAGACCAATTTACAAATATAGTCTATATCTTTTTTTTTTATTCATGAATTCTCAAACTGCCACACCATGTTCTGATATTAGTTAAAGTTATGTGGCAAACACCAGCTTAATCTCTGCTACAGATTTTATGTCCAGTATATAGTGGATAAAATTCACAATAACCATGTAATAATATCTCCATTGAAACATATCAATGAAGAATTTATGTAGGTACACAACTATGATATGATTTGTGTAATATTGATATGATCAAATTTATATTTTAACTTATTTGTGGTTGAGAACATTTTCAAAGTTTTAAAAATGGATTATATACAAAGAAAGGCTTACAAAAATTATCTATCATTGAGAATTTAGTACATGCAGAATTTTACAAGTGAACCCACCAAGAAAATGGTCATCCAGATAAATTAATAAAATGTAATACCACCTGTAACCGTTGGGGAATTTGATGTAATTATGAATTCCAAAAATATAATTGGATCATGCCTGTAATCTGATCTGTTAATCTGTGCATGATTGAATTATGATTAGGGCGTTGACTGGGCCATGTCAGTCAGTAGGGCGTTGAGCCCCACCCCCTGGTGGGTGGGGAATTGAATATAAAAGGCAAGGCAAAGAACAGAGGAGAAGCAGTCTTTGAGAAGCAGTTTTGATGTTGGAAAGAAGGCCCCAGGAGAAGAGAAGCAAGCCATTTGCCTGATCGTCTACAGCTGACCTTGTGGAGAAACCAGGAGCTAAGCCTGGAGAGAAACGCAGCCCCGGGAAGAGAGGAACCCCAGAAGCCTGAACCCTGGCAAACGCTGGCAGCTGTCTTGCTCTAACACGTGGCAATGGACTGTGGTGAGAGAAGAAACTTAACGCTTTATGGCCTGGTAACTGTGGAATTCTACCCCAAATAAATACCCTTTATTAAGACCAACCCATTTTTTGGTATTTCACATTAGCACCCCTTTGGCTGACTAACACACCACCTAAACTTTCTTCTTGATCTTTCCCACTAGTGATCACTTTTCTGACTCTTAATGCCATGTATTTGCTTTGTTCATTTTAAATACTATTTAAGGATCTAATTTTACCAAATATTCTCTTTTGTGTTGTACTCAAAATTATGTCAGAGAAAGTCTTCTGAATTGTTGTATGTATGTGTAGATTATTTATTCTAATAGCTGGGTATTGTTACTTTGTATAAATGTAAAGAACCCTTAACCATCTACCACCAATTAATATTTGGGTTGTTTCAGATTCATGGTTTAATAATTAGAGCTATTATAAGCATGGTTGTAAATGCCAATTGGTCACAGGATGTGCATATTTCTCTTTGATATGCCTGAAAGGAGAATTAATGAGCCAAGGGTATATACATAGTACCCAACAGTAGATATTAAAAATGTTTTATGAAATGTATCAATATGCAGCTATCACTAGCATTCCTGAGTGACCCAGGTTCTCACCACACTCTTTTGGAATTATCAAATTTTAGTATGCTGATATACCTATGGTGTTTTCTTATTGTAACTTTAATTTGCATGTTCCAGAAGGCTAATGATGTTAATCATTGTTTTATAAGTTTATTGGCCATTTCGATATTTACTGCACTGAAGTGTTAATTGAAGTATACTGTCCATTTGTTTTTCTGTTTCTATTTTGTTTCACATTTTCATTAAAATATTTAAAATAAATTTGATTCATTTAAAAAGTATAGAGCTTCAGATTTATAATTTCTTATTTTATATTTGTTAGTATTTTTAATCAAAGGTAAATATTGTTTAAATAGTGTAATATTTTGGCATGCAGTTATTTCATATCATTGTAATGTCATTAAGCTCCTAATAAGGTCTCGTTTTCCTTTCTGATAATGTTATTTTTTCTCTATTTTTAATTTTTTTGCGTGTGGCTCACGAATTTTACTAAACTTCCCAAAGCATTGTTTCAAATTAGTTAAGTTGTATTTTAAATTTATATTAGGGTAGAGTTCATAATGCATGGGAAACTGAGGTCATAATCCATGAGAAAAGTTACTTAACTAGATAGTCCAGAGAAAGAGGAGTGTTGGAAGGTTTGACAGGAAGTCTGATCAGCTCTTGTGGTTCAATCAGAAGGTGGAGAACACAGAAGGAGAGCAAGAGGGATGAGTGGGCTTTGCCTTTATTATGGTAAAGGAGTAGATGTTAGATTTCCTGCAGGAGTCAAGGATTTGTTGGTTTAAAGCAAATGCTGAGAATAAGTAAAGGGATCACGGATCTGAGAGTGGTGGGGATGGCTAGATTATAATTTATGACCAGCTATAGATTTGGAGTGAGGTGTGTAGCTGGTGTGGTGATGCCTGTAGATGAGGGTTTTGACTCTAAGGAAGTTTATGCCCAGGGCTGGAAAGCTGCTTATTAACTAGGTCAAAGTTCAGTGTTAAGGCAAAATAAGATGGATGCTAACACAGCACATGAAAAAATTTTGATAGTATAAAAATATATCCCTCTATGCCTCACAATCATTCCTTTGGAGGATTGTTACAGTTTGAGTGGCTGAGATAGTTACTGCCAGTGGCATAGCATTATTTAGCCAGTACATAAAACACATGAGGCTATTGGTTATAATAAAAATGTCAATAAATAATAAATCTAAGGGCAAGAAGCCTCTGCAGGGCAACCCCCCTACCACCCTCTAGGGAATAGATAGGAGGAAATATCAGAGGTTTCTTAGGGACTGAGGTATTTACTGAGAAACTTCGCTTATATTCTGAAACACCTTGATCCCTTGAGCCCTCTTTTGTATACTGGTGTTTACCTAACACAGATTATTAAAATACATGCAGCAGGAGGTATTTCTTATATCACAGACACACACCCCTTTTTGATCAAGAGATAGTCTAAGACTGGTTGGTTAAGTAAGTGTATGTGAACTAGGGAATCCATCATTATATTAGCATGTAGAGTGATGGGAGCTTAAGCAAAAGAACTGATGGCAATTATGGTGAACTTTAGATCTTGGAAGGTTTTCCCTGATCTGAGATATAAAAGGTACATTTAGCTTACTAGTCACAATGAAAGACAACTTTACAGTCATGGGAGGCATAACTCACAGTAACAAGAATCACAAGCATCATGGAGAGGAGAGACGCCTATGGTAAGGCAGATGGTCATTTTAGCTAAGTAGCATTCTGATGGTTCTCCCTCCCATTTCTAAATGCAGCTTCTGGGTTCAATAGCTAACTCGAGTATAGGGGTGGCTTTGGTTCCTGAGAATGACAGCAGTGGCAGTGGGTGACATTCAGTAGAAGTCTTGAATGTGGTTGTCTCCACCAGTGAACATGTGTGCTGTGGTGTTGTCATCAGATATAAGGTGGTGATTGCCTGGGACAAACCAGGGGATGGGTAATTTTGACAGTTTGTAGTTCTTTTATGAATCCCACAAAGAAAAGGTTTATGCTGGTGAACTAATCCATTCCTGTGGCTGTGGGGCCCTTTGGATTTCACTTCATCAGTTAGGCATGACTCAAGTTGGAGCTCTGCC
>JAQZBX010018307.1:21755-34948 GCA_029593785.1 Cabassous unicinctus | reverse complement strand
CCACAACACCCCCCAGCCATACCACCACCCAGCAATCCTGCAATTTGGTCATGATAGGCTGTTTTTCATTTTCTTCTTAGACTTCCTCACTACTTTTTGATCCTCATTGTTTACTGTCTGTCTTCCCTCCCACCCCTACCCAGGTGTAGAATGCAGAAACCTTTTCTGTCTTGTTTGCTGCTGTCTCAGCAGACGGAGCACAGAGTAGGTACTTAATATTTAATGAGTGAATGAACCTGCCTCTGTGGGTCTCAAATTTAAACCCATGGGTATGTATTTCAGGCCGCTCTCAGAGCTGGTCAGCTTTCAGGGGCCTGTAACTCATCTCCCTCTCCCACCTCCCGCTCACACTCCTCAAAGAGAGCAGTCATGTTTGTGCCCATCGCAGATGCCTCTGGGGGCCAGGGGGTGCTGGAGAGCATCAATAGCTGTGATATCCACAGTAGAGTTATTCCTATTCCTTCATGCCAGGGAGCATCAAGTCTCAAGTTTACGTAAAAAACACAGACACAGCAGGGAAATAAAAAACACGCAAGCACGAGGAAGCACAAGGGAAAGTCCCCAGTGTTTTATATCTGCAGTCACAGAGTAGCTGAGGATGTGATAGCACCACTTTAGTAAGACATACAGGCAACTTCTCCAGAGCCCAGTTTTGAATTGCCTAAAGCAGGGGTTCTTAACCTTTTTTATTCCACGGACCCCTCTGCCAGGCAGGTGAAAACCATGGACTTCTCAGAATGTAGCGGCAGATAGTTTTATGACACTCAACTAGTGTCGAGTTTAACAACTGCCATAATTTCGAAGTATGGATGAGCATAAGCGATTTTTCGAGATATGCAACAACTGTATTGTGATATGAAATGAATCCTACTACTGTAATTTATTGCATACATTCATAAGTGAAGGAAATGTTAGGTTTCAGTTAGAGGTCAAAGAAAATTAAGATAATAATTTGATTTTTTTTTCAATTCAAGCTCACGGACTCCATGAAATCTTTCCGTGGACTGGACCTCTGGTTAAGAACCCCTGGCCTAAAGAAACCAAAGACAAGTTGTGGCAGCAAAGAAAGAAAGGGTAGGATGGGAAGAGACTAGCCAGCCTCAACTGTTGTTTGGTCTTTCTACCACAGTCCATACAGTCAGGTCCTTTAGAAGGAACAGATCTTTGAAAGAGATATGGACCTGTGGCTGTGTGAGGAATGACGAGTCTTTAAAGGAAAATGTATAATGGGACAGGAAGATCACAAATTCCTGACAGCCTACTAAGTGCAAGCCACCCACCAAGCAGCTCCTAGAGATGTGAATTGGAATTTCAGGGAGAGTCCTGGGGGAATCATCAGATTATGTATGGAATAATCAACTTTAGAGATGAAAATGGAGAGAGAGGGGACAATGCAAAGACTCTATTTTTCAATCTTAATTAGTTGACAATAATAGATCCAGACTCCAGCTGGGCTGGGAAGGGTGTGGGCAGCAGTACAAAGGAAACACCCAAAAGTTAGAGGGACTGGAAGGCTAAAACAAAAACGCTGCCCACGTCAACCTTACGTGGAGTGGGTTGATCTTTCTCTCGTTGATGGCACAAAAGCTAGAGACACTTTACATTTACTGCTTAAAACTCTCCAACACGGAGTCATGTAGAATTCTCTACTTTGGACTGCATGGACCCCTTTCCTATACACTAAGAAACTGGGAGTAGATGGGACACAAGAGGTAAGCCTCTCTATCCCTCTCACTTCCTCATCTCCCCACACCCAATCTCTTCCAAAAACATCAAATATTTTCTTCCATAAATAATTGCAATAGGATGCAGTAGCTTTTCCCAAACAAACAATAGCCTGATTGTGTCCCATTTGCCAAGGGTCCAGCCCAAAGCACATAAAGACTTGCTTTCACAGCTCCTGCCTTTCTCCTTTGCAGAAGGATGGGTATGTTCACCCCTCCCCATTTCCCCAACTTCACAGCAGCAATTCCATCAGAAAAGGGGCAACAGGAAGAGGTGGTTGTTACCACAAGGAAAAGGAACAACTCTCCTTAAAGAAAACAGCCATTGTTCTCCAACGTTACTGCTGCCTTTGGACCTCACATAGAAAGCTCTTCTTTCACCAGATGAGGGCTGTATGCTCAAAAATCCAAATTACATAGTTTTGTGTTGCTTACTTTTAAACTTTTTAATTAAATTTCAAACATGATTTTTAATTGTAATAATTAACTCCATAAAACGTTCCTGTTTTCATCTCTGTCTTCATTCTAGTTTCAGAATTAAATACATTTAAAATGAGTGCCATACACTTTGTATTACTAATTATTTCCCCTGGTTAAAAAAAAGTCTGAGCTGAAAAATAAAACATATCACTTTATGTGTTTGAAAAACACATCCTTTGTGTTAAAATATAAAACATTGAGTTTCCTCTCAGAATTTAAGTACAGGTACAAGGAAACACCCCAGCTAGGAACGCCCGTATTTGCCCAGTAAAGTATTTCCATCAAGGAAGTTAAAAGGTCTTCTTTATATTTCCAATAATTCTGAATGGCCATTCTCCCAATGAAAAGCCATTTACATTAGACACAAAGAGGTTTCTTCCCCCTGTTCTCCTATTTGGGTGTCCTTCACTCTGCCATTTTGTTAGATACATACAAAGTCAAATGAAATGAAGTATCCAACGGCCAAGACACAGATAAGCCCTCTGAATATATATTTTGCTTTTTAAAACCAGATAAGCAAATCATATGAGATTACAGAGATCAATGTTACATCGGGCATAAAAAGGACCTTTAACTGCATGGTGAAGTTGTTCTCAAGTGATTTATCATTCATGCCAGTAAGAGTAACTTAAACTAAAATGAACTTTAAAGTTTCATCTTGGTTTCTCGACAGGATCTAGTGAGGCGAGCAAGCCACCATCATGTGCTTCATTTGTTATAAAGCTCAAGTGGGAAACATTGGTTTATTCACCACCTCCCACACTTCAGTTATCTCAGGATTTACAAAACACCCAAGAGGTTCTTTTGCATTTGCTTGGGCTTCAGTGCTGAAAGTAAGAAGCATCAACTATGGGAGACCAGAATCTATTCCAGACCTTTTTCCCCCATGGAATGGAGCTGAGTTGTTAAAAGTCATTGCAATTTTCAAAATATGGAATAGTAACAATGGAGGGGGGCTGTATTTCTTCAACCCACTTCATCTGAGAAGGCAATTCTTGGTATTTAGGCCCATCTAAACCTTTTCTAAAGTCTCAGGGCTTAGTCACAAGAAACAGAAGTGGGGGCATGTGCATCCAGTAAATTGCCCATGACTTCACTTCGTTAGCTTCTCAGTATATGGCAATCTCAAAGGTAGCTCTAGTCAATTAGATCAAACTCCTAGGGCCCATGTGGTGACCCTTACCCATATCAAGGGGAATGATGAGAACATCAGAATAGATGCTCCCAATTCACCAGCACTACTGGAAAAGCTTTCTAAATTACTGTATTTCAGCTGAAGATGGGAACAACATAAGAGAAAGGAATTGGGTCTATGGACTTCAGATAATGGAATCATGGCCTTGTGTCAACAACAGCACATTTCATGACACTTGTGAAGGCAGCTTGTTTGGGGTCAAGTCAACTTGGAGTTATCCACTGCCCAAGGACAATGCTTCAGATAGGGAGCTAGACAATATATATATCAAATTCAAGGATAAAGTTGGAGCAAGAACAAATTAATTAGATCAAATATGGCATTAGATAAAAGATCACATTTGGAAGGATGACCCAAATCTTACACAATACAGTTTTGAAAAGCTTTATAAAGAATAACAACAATGTAAGCATAATACAGTGGCAACATGACTAAGAGCTGAAAGAGTTAGAGAGTTCAAGGAGCATTGCTGGCTAATGTCAATGAGTCAGCAGTGCAGGAGGGCTCCAAGGAAGAGGATACAATCTTCAGCTGCATCCTAGAGTCATGGCACCCAAAGCAAAGTTGGTTAATGGCCCTGGTCTCATTTCTACTAGTTACATCCCTCAAGGATGACTTTTTAATTCTCAGTGACATGCTTCAAAGGTTCACTAAACTAGAATTTATCAAGTGGTGACTCTGAAACAAAGAACAGATAAAAGAACTGGAAAGATGTACTCTGGAGAAGAAAATATTCAGAGGGTACAGAACAGAAGTTTTCAAATATTTTAAAAGGGCAATTACCTCAATGGGATATTTGACTTATTTTTTATGGTTCATGGGACTAACAATATAAAGTTATAGGGAAGTAGAGTTTTGTTAGTTTCTATAAAGGATGCATTTTCTAAGTCTAGATTGTCTGAAAATGGAATAAGTTGCCTCATAAAATGATGAGTTCTTAGACATGGAGGTGTTCAAGTGGAAACAAATCAGTACTCTACCAATTATGCCAGTGGTAGGCAAACTTTTTCCGTAAAAAAGACTTTGCAAGCTATACGGTCTCTGTTCCAACTATGCGACTCTGCCATTGTAACATGAAAACAGTCACAGACAATATGTAAACAAATGAATGTGACTGTGTTCCCAATAAAACTTTATTTACAAATCCAGGTGGCAGGCCAGATTTGGCAGCATGAGCTGTGGTTTGCTGACCTTTGAATTACATGGAAGAAAATCATTTAGAGTCTTTGATTTTACACAAGAGTTGCTCATTAAGGTCAACTGTATATAGGTATAAAGGAATGGTCATATACATACATAAATATTCATTAAGTATTGCTTTTATCAAGATTGAATCTAGATTAATTTATCCAAAAAGACTTTTAAAAAAAAAAAGTTGACTTTCTGCCTTGAAATAGCATGGCTTTTAAAAAATTCTTTTTTAGTTGGGGGAGGATGTTACCTAAAAGATATTAGTAATAGCTTCACTAGGCATAGTAATTGGATGCACAGTCAGGTTCTAGCACAGGATTTATAAAATGCAGAGATTAAACAACCACCATCCAACTACTCACCCCTAGAAAGCAGAGAGTAGGTTCCTTAGGGAGACAAAGAAAAAAATGCCTACACCCCCATGCCTTCTACCATAAAGGCAGCAAGGATTCATGAGAAGGTTGGATAACCTGAGCACCATCTCCAAAAGGCTGGGGTGGGTAGCAGCCTTCACTGAAACTAATAAAGTGGCTCAGTATTTTTCTTGTGATCTACCTTCACTTCACTAATTCAAAATTCAAATTTCCCCAAAGGGAGGATCTGTTTGAATGTGCCTGCAGTCCTTAAGTATGGAGCACCCTACTGAGGCCATGCCAAGGTCCCATATGCACCTGTCCTCTTCCTATCTAGACACCACAGAGGGATACTGGGTTTTCCTCTCATTAATATGCTGACCATAATTTTAGCAACTGGGATGGAAGGTGAGAAGCCCATGGGAAGCACTTCCCTTCAAGCAGCTGTGTCCACGGCAAGCCCTTCCCAAGAGCGGGATGGACATTCCTGGAACTCACTGAGGAGCCTTGGGTGGCACTTTACATTGAAAAATATAATCGACAAACATTTTCTTTAAGTATTCCTCAAAACCCAAACCAGTCTTCTCTGGGGTGGGATCCAGAAACTCTAAGACTGTTTGCACAGGATTTATAATCTGGTGTCTATTCAGCGGCTTTATGAAAACATGGAGTGGGGAAAAAATGGCAGTTAAAGGGCCTGCTCGTTCGCTGCCAGTTCACTGCGGTGGTTCACGTTCCTTGCCCGGCAGGCCAGGCAATGCTCCCGATGCCCAAACCCTTGGCACCAGGCAAGCCTCTTGAGCTGGCAGGACTTGGGAAGCGGCAGAGCTCACACTGACTTCCTGGCTTCTCTCCCAGGCCTACCTTAGGAGAAGCATGCTGTCCCAGGCTCCCAAGACCCTGCGCTAACAGAGTCAAATCTTACTTGCCCTGGAAAAGGCTAATCCAAGCCTAGAACAGGAGGTCCTTGAGCCTCCCAGAGCCCTGAAGGGCTGCTGACCAGGCTGGCATCTCCCTGTGATACCCTGAGGCTGCCTCCATCCTCAGGAGGTGCCAAGGTCCAAGCAGGGATGCCTATGGAATATCAAGGGCCTCAGACAATGCCCTGGCATTTATGTGCATTCTTCAGGGTCCTATTTCCTACATTAGGACAACAATGCAGCCCCTGGCACCTTGAGGGACTGAAACTTTTGGGACAGGTGAGATATTGAACAGCTTCTTATTTTAACTGATAGGCTCCCCATGACTAAAAGCACATCCAGGATAAGGACCACGCCATTTTCATGATCCTGATCCCGGAACCAAAACAACAATGGCCTATAGTATGTTTCCAGTGACTGTATATTAAACTTACCTGATTTTTAATTTCACACATGTTGTTGGTGACACAGATACAAACAGTAATCCCTGTGGGATGAAAAATCATTCTTCTACCTACAGTATTTTCAATGAAAGACCATGTATTAGGCAGCCAAAGGGGTGCTGATGCAAAGTACCAGAAATCTGTTGGTTTTTATAAAGGATATTTATTTGGGGTAGAAGCTCACAGTTACCATGCCATAAAGTGTAAGTTACTTCCCTCACCAAAGTTTGTTGCTACGTGTTGGAGAAAAATGGCTGCCAACATCTGCAAGGGTCCAACCTTCCTCTTCCTCTTAAGGCTCCGTGGTCCCAGCTTCTCCCAATATCAATTGTAGACTGGGATAAGTCTCGTCTCTCTCCCAGGGCTCGTTTCTCTCCGGACTCAGCTGCTCTGCTCTCTCCACAAGGCCAGCTGTAAACTATCAGGTGAACAGCTCCTCTCTCTTCCCGGGACCCCTGACATGTCTAATAGAGCCTTCTCTTTTTCCTCACGAATCTGTTTCTCTGTGTATTTACTTCCCAGGGCTCTAGCATTAAAACTCCAACCTCCCTTCTCTGTGGTACAGTTTCTCTGTGAGTCCCCACCCGCCAATGGGGCAGGGACTCAATGTCCTACTGATGTGGCCCAATCAAAGCCTTAATCATTATTTAATCAAGTAAAAGTGAAACCTCTGAATCCAGTATAATCTAATATGCCCAGAGGAACAGATCAGTTAACAAACATAATCCAATATCTATTTTTGGAATTCATAGACAATAGCAAACTGCTACAGACCACTACAAAGACAATATTAAAAATCAGGTGAAATAATTATTCACAAGTTATCCCAAAGTCAGAAACTTTTTTTTTTGAGGAAGATAAAAAAACATAAAAATGTTGACAAGAAAAAAGGAAATCTTTCAACTTTGGGTTTCAAAATTAATGAAAGGCATTTAGTTTGTAGTTGTTTAATTTGGTGGCTAATCAATATCCCAACACCTTATTATTATTTAAAATTATTTTTGATAATACATACATGTATATTTGGTATCTTTAATATCACAACTTCTTTACTGCACAGAAGAGGCAACTCAACCATTAAAAAAATAATATTCACTACAACGCAACAATAAAAAGACAACCCAATTTAAAAATGAACAAAGGACTTGAATAGACATTTCTTCAAAGAAGATATACAAATGGCCAATAAGCACATGAAAAGACACTCAACCTCATTAGTCATTAAGGAAATGCCTACGAAAACCACAATAAGATACCATCACTTCACACTAAGGTGGCTATTATTTAAAAAGCAGAAAAAAAGTGTTGGCAAGGATGCGAGGAAACAGAAACCCTTGTAGTATGTTGTTGGTGGGAATGAAAGTGGTGCAGCTGCTAGGAAAACAGTTTGGCGATTCCTCAGAAAGTTAAACATTGAATTGCCATATGACCTGGTGATCCGAATTCTAGGTATATACTCAAAATAATTGAAAGCAGGTATTCGAAAAGATATTTGTACACCAATGTTCACAGTGGCATTATTCACAATAGCCAAAAGTGGAAGCCACCCAAATGTCCATCAACAAAAATATGAATAAACAAAATGTGGTATAGACATACAATGGAATATTCTTCAGAAATAAAAATGAAGTTTTGATACATGCGACAACATGGATGAACCTTGAAGACATTATGTTGAATGAAATAAGCCAAACACAGAAGGACAAATATGCTATGATTTCACTCATGAAGTACCTTGAAACTGCAAATTCATTGAGATGGAAAGCAGATTAGAGATTGCCAGGGGCTAGGGACTGAGTGGGTTTGGGGTAATGAGAACTTATTGCTTAATGGGTAGAGTTTCTGTTTGGGGTAATGAAAAAGTTTTGGTAATAGATGGTGATTATAGCAGCCCAATCCTGTGAATTTGATTAATATCACTGAATTGTATACAGGAAAGCTGCTAAAATGAGAAATTTTAACCACAATAAAATTTTGTAAAAAATAATGTTCAACGGTGGTGGTTTTTAGAGAATTTTCCAATCATAAGGCAATGTTTATAATGAGAGCTCATGGATCAAATACTCTGATTAAATTCATAAATACTGCTTTGCAATAAAGTTACCAGATCATATAGCTTCTCCCATTGTTTCCTCTAATTGTACATTGTGTAAAACATGGAGGCTTCTTTTGTTTGAGAGAAAAACCTACTGTTAGAAAAAAAGAGTTTAAAGAGTTAACAGTGCATGCATTAACAATGATGATGATGATGTTGACCAAAGCGACAAGGCTAACCCTCATTCAATGGCATTTTACTATAGTCCAGGCACAGCTGTGAACTGCCCACATGGATACACTCCTTTAGAACTCACAACAATCCCACAGGGCAGGTGCTGCTATTAGTGCCATCTCAGCAAGGAGGAGACAAAGGCACAGAGACTCTGAGTAATCCGCACCGGTCTCATAGCCAGTAAGGGGCAGAAGCAGGGTGGAAGCTTACCTTAAACCCTGCCCGCATTCGAACCCAAAACAACACCCAGAATCTACATTTTACTCAACAGGCTCAATTCAATCCAAAACAGACATCGCAAAGGAATGCATTTATTTCACAATGTTGCACAATAAGGAAAGTTTCTAGAAAGCCACTCAGACCTTATACAGTTACCGCCAATGTCCATCCAAAGGGAAGTCCTGTGGGACAAAGAATCTGTGACGTGCCCATGATCTGGTTCATCTATTAATACATCCAGGATGCAGCCTGCATTCAACGTCCCACTTAGAGGAACCTGAGCTTTATGACTAATATGCTTTCAGCTTCTAAAAGCATGACCAACTACCTCCAAGTGATTTGGCTTTATAAAAACCCCACAATGCTGCAACTAACAAAGCATTTTATTGAACAACTAAGAGCCAGGCTCAGGGAGAGAGGCCCAGTAAGGCAGCTCTGGCTTCAGTGCCTGGAGAACACACAACATCAGATGCCATCATTTTCTCAATTTGCAGGGAATAAAATATCACATCAGTCGTGCTGCCGAACTCACATCAATATTTTGTGGATGCCCAGGCCTGAGGAGAGCATATAGACATTGTTGGCCATCTCTCACCATGCTCGTACTAATGCCAGAAATTGAGATAGGGAGTGAACTTTTCCAGTCATAGCACCACTCCTGTCCTTCAACAAGTGTCCCAAAGAAGGACTGCCTAGAAAAGAGCGATCTCTAGGCGTCAGCTCTTCTTTCCACAGTCCTGAAAACACTGTGAGAGGATTTCCACAGGAATCCTGGTAACACCTGTAAGAAGGTGGTGTTTATTTAAAATTCATCCCCACATGATTCCATTCTAGAGAGGCGCCTATCATGCAATCAAAGCTTTACTTACTTTTTTTTAAGGTCCTATCAAGAAAATGATGAAGGTGAAGCAGGGGGGCTTCAAGCCCTTAGATGCCAGCAGAGGAGGCTGTGAGTGAGGTCCGTGAGCTGGCCCAGCACCAATCCCCTGCCCTCCACCCCACCCCGAGGCATGGGTTATCACTCAGAACTCAGGGCCCCCAAAATGGGTTTAGCTGATGGACAAGGTTTTGAGGCTACATTCCTCTCTTCTTGAGACTTCTACACGCCTTTAACAGAAGCATCCTTCAATTCCTTCCAGCTCTTCCTCTTGCATCCCCTCTCCCACCTTCCTTCCAGGCTCACCTTGGACTTTTCAAATATAAAGGGGGAAGCGGATGTATTAATAGATGAACCAGATCATGGGGAGGAGTTGGGGAGGCACAGATTTTTTTATTTTATTTTATCCTGAATGCTCGTGTGCTAGACTTACAAGTGGTTATGACAATGATAAAAAGGAAGCTTCCTAAAAGTGTCCTCTGAACCACATGCTGCATGCAAAGAGAGCCAGCCACATCCTCCCTGAAGCCCAGGGGCCTGGTAAGGGAAAGGGGGAGGAGAAAATTGCTGACAAAGAGGACACACAAATCTTTCTGTACATTTCTATGATGCACAAGACAAATCCGGAGCATCAGTTTACTCCTGGCCTCACTAAATCAATATGTTCACCGTTCCCAATCCACCAAAAACATTCCTACTTAGTTCAGTAAGAGCAGAGAAAATTTTAAGGCAAAATATTCAAAGGGAAAGTTAAACCAGATAGGACCCAGAGGCTGGAAGGGAAGGTGCATGGGCCCACCCTCATTCCATGCCCCTCACAGACATGTGTCCTGTACCTGCTCATTGCCCAGGTCCTCGTCGTTTCCCAGCTCAGACTAATTCTGTCCAAAACCCAAACCCAGATGAAGAGCTGTGAAAAGCTCAGTGGTTGGTACTTTTCTAGTTCAAAGGACCCAAAACACATTTGTCTTCCCTAACAAACTGACAAAATGAGTAGAAATATTTTTGGTTACAAAGCCCACCAACCAGAAAGCAAAGGGCATTTGAGTGCTTTTTGTGAGTTTTGAAAAACAATTTATGGTAACAACAAATCAGAGCTAATTTAGGATTTTATTTTAGCATTTCCTTTAGGGAACAAAGTTAAAGATTTAATTAGCTAAATAAGACAACCTAAACAAAGGCTTCATCCTGACCCTACTTGAGTTGTCAAAGGCTGCTACCTGCAGAACAACTGAAATAGCTGCCGCAGGGGCCTGCATCACAGCTGGGCTGGACGTGATGGGAAGCACTTACAAAGTGCTCTTGGGTGCCCTGAGTCACACATGCACAAAAGAGACCCCATAAGCATGCTCGCCCCTCCTGGAAGGGGTGATTATGAAAGCACAGTCAAATGCAACATGCCATTTGGAAGTCTGGTCTTGTTGCTATGCTCATTCGCAATTCAGGGAAAACAACCCTAGAGAAATGTTAGCTCTGTGAATAATGAGACATTTCATCCAAAACGAAATTCAGCTTTTTTAGGGGGTAGGGGAAGGGGAGAAGAGCTGGGGGGGAGAGAGAAGGGGGAAAACAAGGCCTACCAGAATTTCTTCTTTTACTTATTAAGGTTGCCAACTATGGCAGCAGGAGGCTTAAATGGGAGTGCCCTCACATATTTAACCTGTATGTATATAAGCTTCCCTGTAAGATTCCAATAATTCCTCACGATTTAGAGCATCTAAACGCACATCCTAAATATAAAAGCACACAAAAAGAGAGTGTTCTTGAATATTATATTATTTCAAACTTTGGCAAATAATTATCTTGTATTTTTCTTTCTCTGTGAGAATCTACCATTTCATTAAAAAAAAAAAATCCTCTCCAATCCACAGTATAATGGATTAGTGGGTATTTTCTGACTGCCTACTGAGGTCTGAGCACTTTCTTGTTGGTAAATAGTCACATTCACACACATTCACACACAAACCACATGTGACTGTGCTCTGCACCCACTCTGCTCCCCACAACTTCCTATTTGGGGTCACCCTCTGACTATAGTTACCTTGGAGTGTGTCTCCATCCTCCATATTCTCGATACTAATTCAACAAGCAAGCTATTGTCCTTCTTTTACAAAGAAAGTCATGGGTTTATTTCTTCCTCTCCACCTAAACTCCTGAGTCCTCAACCTGCCCTCAGAGAACTAGCTATGGGTAACACTATTCAGAAACGAAAGAGTATCTTTCAAAACGGCAAGAGAATGCCCCAGCTAGACATTTCATGGCATTCTAGAACTACAGAGAGAAGCAACATTTATTGTTTAGTCCTCTAAATAAACAATAATGTAATAAAAGTGTGAAACAGACTATTCATTTCCTCAGTTTTCTTACGTTCCATTCAGCTACCAGACAAGAGCACTGCTTAGTTAACACATGACTGGAATATAAATACATTATTGAGATCTGTACATTTTTAATTACCTTCAAGTTTTTGAATCCAGTTTAAAAAAACAGCAGAAAACCACTTTTTCACTGTGTTTCAAATCAGCTACAATTAAAAAAGCATTAGTTCGGTGTCAACCTAATATGGTAACAAACAACTACCAACAGAACATGACATATTAGAGTTACTTTTCATTTTCAGGAGCACAATTCCCATCTTGGATAATATAAAAAGTTACACGTAAGAAAAGTAAGATAAAGAAACCAAAAACTCTTAGGGGGTCTAACTTGCTGAAGATCACTAATATATGAGAGAACAGTATAATGATGTCAACAGAATTGGTTCAAAATCTGAAACCACTAAAAACAAGTCTTTCCCATTTGCAGTTTATATCTGAGTATGTGTTTACAGTAACGCTTCATGTATCTGATGGACAGAATTCTAGTATCTCAACCATGAAACCCTTGGAACTTGATGTCAACTTAAAAGCAATCACTAGCGTCCTCTGAGCTACATGATAAATCATTAACAAAAAAACACAGATATTAGTTTTACTGAGAGACAGTTCAAGGAAGATCAAAATTTATGAGCCCAGGATACAGGAAGAGTACAGAAAATGCATTGAACACAAACATGCAGAGATGTCTCGAGCCATTTAAGGAAAATCAGAGCTCCACGTGGCAACAGATTCTGAGACACCAGGTTTCATCAGAATGCACTGGGTTACCAGGAAAATGATCCATTATTAAAGACAGCAAAGTGCTGCCAATCAATAACAATTAAGAGAAAAAAATTAAATATCTTGTGCTCTGAGAAGTAAGCTTCAACAATTACTTGGAAAACCAACTTTAGCCAAAAAAGTAAAAAATAAAAATCTGTTTCAATGATGGCAATAGACAAATAAAATGCACAGGTAAGTGTGCATACGTCCATAGAAATTGCAGGTACAATGCAATGCATTTTTTAAATGTGAATTTATGTATACAAGTGACTCTTCTCTTTCAATGGAGATTAAGTTCAAAGCCTATGTACACTTTGTTCCACAAAGCTGCTTTTCAACACAGTTGCTCCCTCTGAAACTCTTCTTGATGTTAACAGCTCTG
>JAQZBX010018307.1:5227-21655 GCA_029593785.1 Cabassous unicinctus | reverse complement strand
CTGATCTCATCACGGCTACCCATCCCCCCATACATCCAGAAAGACACACCCAGACAGATACATCCCTTGGTCCCCATCATCTGAGCCACTCTGGGTGATTTTAGAAATGAAATCTACCCTGAGAGGGTAGGATATTTTAGAAGATGGCCCCAAATCGCCCACTTCGACTCCTACTGAATTGCCGGGGAAGATGCAAACTTCAGTTGTCAAATTCCATTGTAAACATAGGCTACCCAGGCTCAACCTGCCCCTTCTGTAGCACTGAACTGCTGTCATTTGGCCCCAGGAAGCACCAGTGGCCTGGCCACACTCCTCTCTAGCCAGGCCCTCCCATCCCTGAGCTGGTCTAGACCCAGCCTGGCCAGGAAAGAAGATCCAAATGAGACTTATTATCTTCCCTCTTCTCTACCTCAAGTTAGGCTGAATTTTCCCCATCCTCTTCCTTCTTCCCTTAGGTAAAAACAAAATCCCAAGATTAACCTTCTCTTCAACACACACACATGGGCACATACAAACACACATGCCCTTGACCATACCCTTGTCCAGTC
Organism: Cabassous unicinctus; assembly: GCA_029593785.1. NCBI lineage: Eukaryota > Metazoa > Chordata > Mammalia > Cingulata > Chlamyphoridae > Cabassous > Cabassous unicinctus. The sequence goes on along the minus strand of JAQZBX010018307.1, from coordinate 21,107 downwards.
TCATCTTGGACCTACCCTGTCCAAGTTTTCTCTGATTCATCTTAAATAAGCCTACAAAATTGGTTTAAACATTTTAATTTTAAAACAACAAAACTAAAATTAAAAAAAAAAAAAGAAAGCCCAGAGCCCCAAACCTTCCTTGGTCTGGCCTCATCTCTACAACTTCCATTTTCTACCAATCTTTCAGAAAGAGGAATCTACAGCTGCTTCCTCTGCTGGCAACATAACTACTAGGCAATCTAGCTTCTTTTCCCTCTACTATAACAGTTTTAAAGTCACCAGTGACCTAGTCACCTGTTTTAGTCTGCCGGGTTGCCAAAATGCTATATACCAGAAATGGGTTGGCTTTTACAATGGGGATTTTTTAGGTTGTAAGCTTACAGTTTGGAGGCTGAGAAAAATGTCCAAATCAAGGATTCATCAGGCCATGCTTTCATGCTTTCTCCCCGAAGACCAGCTGCCAGTGATCATGGACTCCTCTGTCACATGGCAAGTCACATGGTAAGGCACATGGTGGCATCTGCTGGTCTCTCCCTTCTCTTCTGTTGCTTTCAGCTTCTGGCTTCCTCTGGCTTTTCTCTCTGCTCCTGCAGCTTTTTTCTCTATCTGTCACTCCATATTCTCCCATTTGTAAAGGACTCCAGTAAGACCCAACCTTGGTCACTTCGTATTGAAGTAGCCTAATCAAAACAAGGTCCCACCTACAATGAGTTTATATCCACAAGAATTATCTCTAAGGACATGATTTTCTGGGGTCCATCCAGCATCAAACCATCACATCACCCAATACCACACCTTAATCTCCTACCATTTCCTTTCCCCTTTTAGAAATCCTGAAGTCCCCCAAGGGTCCCTCCAGCACCATCACTACGTAGTAGTAAAGCAGGGGCTAGAACTCCAGTCTTAGCACTTGCTAGCCATACCTTGTCAGGCTCACCATAACTTTTTCCTAACCAAGTATTCACCTCAGGGTCTGGCTGTTAGTGCACTCTGGAGCTGGCAGGCACAGTTCGCCTTTAAATAAGACTCTCAGGACACAGTGTCATCATATCTTATTGGCTATTAGCTAAAATCACAGAATCAACAATAAGGATCTAAGACTAGCTGTTGATAGCAGGTCTTCAATTCATTCCCCTCTCATATCTTCTCTTGGTGTAACTGCAATGAAACTGGCAACAATAGATCCTGCCTTTCCTTTTATGATTTAAAAAAACAAAACCCAGCTTGTATTCCCCATCCCGGAAACAGCCCAGATGTGGCATCCAAGGATAGGGAGGGGCCATGTGGTCGTAAGGGGACACATACCACCCTACACAAGAGAGAAATTAAGGACCCAAGGATGGTGGTTTTGGTATGCAATGGTGAGCGCCTACACCCATGCTGGGAATCAGTGCTTCAGGGTTATCATCCTTTATGTTTATAAAACATCAAAACATGGAGAGAGAAGTGGATGTGGCTCAAGCAGCTGGGTGCCCACCTATGACATGAGAGGTCTTAGGTTTGGTTCCCACTGCTCCTAAAGAAGACCAGCAAGACAGCAAGCTGACATGACGGGCTGGCGCAGCGAATTGTCACAGCGAGATGATGCAAGGAAGAGACACAATGAGGAAACACAATAAGAGATACAACAAGCAAGGAGTGAAGGTGGCTCAAGTGATTGGATGCCTCCCTCCCACATGCAAGGTCTCGGGTTTGGTTCCCAGTGCCTCCTAAAAAGAAGACAAACAGAGAGCAGGAAGTGAGTGCAAACGAGGGGGGTGGAAAAATAAAATAAATCTTTAAAAAAATGAAAGCATGGAGAGCAAAAGTAAGATGCGCAGTCCATCCATCATCTGGATATTCTTTTTTTATTTTTAAGATTGATTTATTTACTTTTTATCCATTTTAACCCCCCACCCCCACCCCCCGCGTTTTTGCCCATTCGTTGGGCAATTCTCTGTGTCTGTTTCCTGCCCTCTCCTCTCATCCTTCTCCTCCTGTCTTCACTGCGATTCAATTCTGGGAACCTCCGAAGTGGGAGAGAGGCGTTCTGCCACCTGTGCCACCTCAGTTCCTGGTTTTTCAGTGCGTCTCATTTTGGCTCTCCCCTGCGTCTCTCTCCTGTTACATCATCATCTTGCTGCGTGGCTTGGTGGGGCTTGGTGGGGCCTGGTGGCGTGCCAGCCCACCTTCTATATTTTTCTTTATTTTACCAGGAGGTCCCAGGGATCGAACCCAGATCCTTCCATATGGGAAACAGACACCCAACCATTTGAGCCACATCCACCCCCTGGATATTCTTTTATATGACATCAGGTGTTAGGTGCCTTAGAACACCCGGTTGCTGCTAGTAATGGGGGCGGGGGGTAGTTCTTATTAAAAGCTGGAGCCTGGAGTCAGTAACTCCCAAATCCCTGCTCAAGAATGAATGCCATCCCTGCCTCCTCCACGTTAATAAACACACAGGTAAGTGTTCAGTTACTTGGGACAAATGAACAAGCTTAGGAAGAGGGAGTGCCCAAACTCTTTGGCAGAACAGCTTGAAGATGCTATTATCCTCCAGGTACAGGGCTACAATGACTCGGGCAATTTTCTTCCCCACCCCACCCCAAAGCACTCAAGGACTTGAGAAATCATTGTTAGAGGGTGGCCTCAACAGCCAGGTAGTTTAGGGTTTGCTTTAAGTTGGTGTCGTTTGACCCCAGGGCACAGGCCGGCCATCTTCTGGGCCCTGCAGTGCCCACCGTGAGGAAGGAGGCTGCCGGGCACACATGGGCAGCTGGGGCCAGGCCCCTCTCTCTGGGTGCTTGTTTTGATAGAGGCTCATTTATGCCCAAGACAATGCCTGCTCTCTTCATTCAGCTCCCAGCAGGAAGCGGTGGTGGGGAGGGGTCAGCATTGTCACACAGCTTCCAATTTAGGTTTCTATGGCTACAACAATGGACAGACGGTCCACCGGGGCAAGGGACAGGAGGGTGCACAGGTCGACTTTGGGAGACTCAAGGTCAAGTCAACCTCCAGGGGCCCCACCTTGTTTCATCTTGGGTGGATAGCATGGGAGGGGGAAGAATCCACAACCCCAGAGTGACCAAGCTTTCTCTCCCCAGCTCTCAGTTCACTTTTCCTAGCATTCCCTCATCTAAGTGTGCAAACACCCAAAAACAAAAACAAACAAAAAAACCAGTGCACACACAGGCTTCTTAGTGTTCTAACTTATCAGCAGTTGCACACAAGAGGAAAAAAAAAAGTCTCATATGAATTGCCAAAAGTGAACAATATCTTTTAAAATAAAGCCTCGGCTGCATGGCTGGGAGTGAATGAAATGTATTACCCAACTGTTGGTGTAACACAAATCCTTTCCTTCCCCTTCTGGGGCCTCATTCATAAAAAAAAAAAAGCCTGCTTTGCCCCAGCAGCTGTGGGAACTGGGACTGGATTTGTGTCCGTATTTTCCAAGACAGAGGGAAAACAATAGAAACAAAGACAGCCTCTCAGATACCACCAAACTGGCCTGCTTGCCCGGAAGTTCACTGCTGCTTCTCTGGGGCTCCGGGTCTGTTACCTGAACAGGCTTGGGGGACGGTTTCTCAGACTTGTTTGTCAATGGCCGTTCTAATGCTAACAGCAGCATGTTATTAAAGTCATTCCCATCTGCTGAGTCACATACCATATCTTTCACCAAACTGTCATTCTTTTTTTAAATCAAAGGTTCTTTGCTGTTGATAAAAATGGGGGCTGCCAGTTTATTTAAAAATTGCCAAACTGGTGTGGAGATGGCACCCAATTCCCAAAAGAGACAGAATGCCTTAAATTGTCTGCTTTTAAATTTATATTGCTTTACCCAATCTTTATTTGCTCATGCTAGAAATCATAGGAGTTAAAACACAACTTTAATTCTGAATGTTATTTTTCAAATTGACGAACACAACAAATCACCGGTCAATCTGCTGCTTCCTGGCAAAGTTCTCCCCAGTCCCCTTCCTTTTTCCAAGGCCACGCTTCCCAGCCATAGCATCTTCTGTCACCTCCTAGACCCAGAGGCTGGTTTTTGCAACTCAACATGCTCTGCTAAAGCACAAAGTCTCTCCAGAACTTCAGAAGTCATGAAGATAAACGGGAGGCTATCAAACTCTTAACACTCGACAGCACCCTTCTTAAGAACAGGGCCTGAACACAAGAGCAAAATTCTAATTTACCAGGAATGGTTTTCACGCAAGAATTAAATAGGAACCGAGTGCAGGAAGGGAAGTGATAAATAAAACCATTCTGGTTGCCCAACACCAGAGCCACCTTCTAGTGAATTGAGATACACATTTTCTCCAGAGACAGGATGATTGGAGCTATTTGCTGTTCCCCTCTCAACTCTTGCAAACACAAAATCTCACATTAAAAAGAAGAGGAAAAAATAAATAAACCTGCTACATTTCCAAAAAATAAACACTCTAACATCACCACCCCCTCCATAACCGTCTCCTCCTCGTGGGTACTGACTGAAGCCCAGGAATTCCTGTTCCTATGAGCTCTCCCTCAGGCTCTCAAGGACTGAAAGAAGCCCTCTACGCTCTCTTTAGGCAAACATTAGTCTCTATACACATTTGCACCCCCACACAGTGCCCCATCTCTGCACGAGGAGCGAAATCTAAAGAGACAAGAAAATAATTTGGAGATACCAATGAATCTTGTGAAAGACCTAGTCTGTGATTAAATCACAATACTTCTATATGCTCTTCAAAGGCAAAAAAAATGTCAAGATAAGCGGAGAGCAAAATAAAGAAGCTTTATAGAAATTATGCCAAGCTTTATAAAGAGATCCTTCACACCTCCAAGAGGCTGCAGGCAGGAATCCAAAGCATTTTTTTTTAAACTTGTCTCAGACCTCCTGGTCATCCTGCGAGAGTAGACAGGTCTGTGGCTATCTGTGGATTTCCTGTGAATATGCTTGACAGGTGAAGGAAATGGACCCATGATCATTTATGAGGGAACCAAGGAAGAGAGGTGATGATGGTGCATGAGTTAAATAATAGAGGCAGGTTTGTGAAATTTTAATACCTAAGTTGTCTCTGGCCCCACTCCCAAATGACTCCTGTTAATCATCGAGCCATTTCTTAAGCCCTTGGGTGTGGGCATAATTACCCAAAGATACGGGAACTTCCCTAAAGGAACATTGAAATACATACTAGGACATACACAGTTTCATCAAACATGCCCCTAACTAAATGCATGATATTGGGCAAGTTACCTAACCTCTCTGTACCTCAGTTTCCTCCTTTATAAAACAGGTGTAACAAAACCAGCTCTCATGGGGTTGTTCTGAGAGCTGGTACACAGTACTGCCCAATATTAGTACTATTACCAATACTGTTGTTAGGTCATCTTCCACGTCCCTCCACTCTGCCCATCTCCCTACTACCCCCCACCCCCACCCCCCGTTTAAACTCTCTACTGGCTTCCCAGCACACAGAATGAAATCCTCCACCCAACCTCTTCTCCCCATTCCAGAAGCTCTACTACATGACCCTGCCTCTTCCTCCTTCTCTGCCATCCCACAGCAGATGCACCAGCCACTCCTGCTGGCATACCCAGACGCTGACTGCTTCTCCCAACAGGCTCCACTACCTCCCTAGTCTATGACTCCATCTTCTCTCAGCTGGGAGGTGCCAACAGTGCCAATTGTTTCTCTACTCTGATCTTGCCCCTATAGTCTAGTCTCAACCCAGCAGCCAGCAAGGCCTTGCTAAGACAAGAATCAGCTTGTGTCACTCTTCTGTAGAGACCCTGCAAGAGCTTCCTTCTTTTCTCAGAGGCAAAGCCAAAGTCCTTCCCATGGCTCTCCACAGCCCTGCGTGACCAGCGCCAGTCTAGCCTATGCCATGGGCACTCTGCACCACAGCCCTCTGGCCTCCTCGCTTTCCTGCGCCCCCAAGGCCTTTCCTCCCCTTCCTGTAGGTCTCTGCTCGAATGTCACCTTCTTGGAGACCTTCTCTGAACACCGTACATAAAACAGCACTCACCCCGCTGCCATGCACCCACACATCCAGCACAGCCCTCTCCACCCTCCTTCTTTCCTTTAACCAAAGCTCCTTGTTATATCCCCAGCACTGAGCACAATGACTGGCCCATGGTGGGTGCTCAATGACTATTTGTGGAATGAATCAGTGACCTGCCACCAAGATCTTTCCCACCTGAGTGTCACTCCATGCCATGCTCCTTCCCCAGGGAATGCCATTTCCCCACATCTTCTTGCAGTTCACTCCTTTTTATTCAGGTCTGAGAGCAGAACCCAACCTAAAGTCCCAACCCCAGCAGTTATTCCATAATTTGTGTTTGTTGCACACATCACTGACATTCTTATTTGTTTACTTGGTTAGTGTTTGTTTCTCCCACTAGAATGTTTCCATCCAAGTAAGGACTTGGCTTTAGTTATCTCTGTATCCCCAGAAGCTACGACAGTGCCAGGCACATACCACTTGGTACTTACTGATTGAATAAATGGTGGCATATATACTGGCATTCTTTAAAAACTAAAAGTTTGGGAGAGGGGCTGGGAGGGTTTTGTCTCACCCCAATTGACACATACTCTAAAGGTTCTCTTTCAGCGGAACACTGTGGGCTCCTGAAAATGCCTCACCCACTGATCAAGGACACACTGGTCTCCACCCCACCAGGTGGAAGCACCCAGAATCTAGAGGTGGCTTGCGTGCAAAGGAAAACAAATCTAAGTTACTAAATAACAGTGAGACATCTGCCACTACAGATGAATGGCTCTACGTGTCGCCAACAATCCCTCACTGGTGCTGACTGTCCAAATACCCGGCATGAAGTTTACCTTCTCCCTGAGTGGGCTTTAGGGCAGGCATCATGAACGCCTGGGAGACAGAGGCTCCAAACCATGCTCCGATGCAACTGGCGTGTTGATGCCAAGTTTCCCAAGTGCCATGGGCATTTCCTATGCAGCAAAGAACTCAGGTGACTTCCTTGAAGAGGAAAAATCAGCCACCAGACTGCTGAAAAAGCGGGTGTGACATTTAACAGTCATGACCGCGCAGAGGCTAGGAACCATGGACCACGTCTCTGTGTACACGGAGCTTTCCCACCCACAGGGGAGAGTAGATAGTCTTTGGCAAAATGTGGGACACACAGGGCTAGATGATGGATGCACACAGCAGCACCCTGCAAGGAAGGTGCACATGGTCACCCCAAGAGAGCCCCGGACTATGGCCTTTAGAGCTGGATGCACTCTCAGAACTCAAATAGATTTCCTAAATGAGATGGCTAAAATGACTCCAGTGTGACCACACTCAACAAATAGTTACCGAACCTCAGCTTTGTGCCAGGCTCTGTTCCAAGTGCTTGGGATACATGAGTGAATACGAGAAAAAAAGGTTAAAAGCCTTGTCCTTAAAGGTTGTAATTGTGTGTGTGTGTGTGTGTGTGTGTGTGTGTGTTTGTAGGGGAGAGACACAGAATTCTTAAGTAAATAAAATCACATATTAGAAAATAGTAAGTACCATAGAGAAACCTGGATTTAAATCACAAATTACTTATCAGCTGAGTAACCACCATGGATATAGAGCTGACAGACACCAGAGAGGGTAGTCAGTTTGATAGACAAAAGTGTTTGCATTAGAACGTAAGCTCCAAGACCATGGGATCTTTGTGTATTTGGTTTCCTGCTGGAGTCTCAGCTCAAGAAGAGCGCCTGGCATATGTCAGGGGCTCAGCAGGCATTTGGTAAAGAAATGAAGTGCTTGCCCACCAAGTTCCTTCTCTCTTCTGCAACATCTCTGTGACCCTCTCAGTTTCACTGGAATCTTCCAAAGAGTGAAGAGCTGGACTTTCACAAGAAATAAACCCAACTCAACACACACGGAATGGTCACCCTACCATCACTGCCCCCCTGCCCCCCATTACTCTCCTGATGTTCCTGCGGCATGTAAAGGTCTGTGACTGACCAGCCAACACTCCAGGTCATGAGCCCCCCCAGCACAGTGCCCGGTACAGGGCCTTGTCCCAACGGCCTGCATCCTAATGGACACTCTCCCTCCTCCTCCTGACATGCCTCTTCTGCTGAGCCCTGGGCCACCTGCCTGGGATACATGAATGGGGGCGGACAACCTACCCCCCAGGTACCTACAAACTAAATTTGAGAGATGCGGGCACTGTATGTTAATATTTCCAATTATTTTTAGATATTCAGAAAGTATACGATAAACCTGAATGCTGCTGTGGTTATTTTGTTTACCCAAGGTAATTTAAATAGGTGTTTCAAATTACTAGGACAAAAGCATGCACAATACAAATGGGTTACCCACCAATACTTGGCCTGTAACTTCCAGCAGAGGATAGTTCTTGGGAAATAGCATTTGTATGCTGTGCTTTCTAAAATTAGATGACTGCTTCAAGAAATATACAATAATCTTAACATAACAGTGTATTTAAAAAAAAAATTATTTTGGAGGTACCAGGGATTGAACCCAGGACCTCATACCTGGGAGGCAGGCACTACACTGAGTTACAACCGCTTCCATATTTTTAAATTTTAACCTTGAGAACACATTTTAAAAGGAAAAATACATTTAATCTAAGTTTGGAGGGTAAAGTTAAAAAATATAGTATGCAAATAAAAGTAAATTTTCTTTTCTTAATATGTCTTTCCTTTCCCACCCCACTTTATTTTAGTTTTATTTAAGAATAACTTAGCGTTTAGCTATTTCATAAACAGAATCTCTGACTGCTACAAATATTCTTTATTTTCCTACTTATTTTGCTTATGGATTTGGAGGAAAAATCTTATCAGTTTTCACATGATTTAGTTCTTATACACCAGTAAGTCCAGGTCCTTCCATGAGCAGACACACAGTGAGATTAAGGTCAGAGAACTGCAAGAATTCAGGGCTTCTGGTCCAAATTCATAGCAAGGCAAGGGGACAAGGTCGAATATTGCACAGTCCAAATGTTGACGTCTATAAAACAAGGTTAAAGGTTCAGGCTAAAACGGAGAGGGTTAAGAGGCAAGGAATCCTTGCTTAAATGAGACACGAGGCACATTTTTCAGTGCTAGAGCTTGCAGTGAATGAAGATCACTTGGCATCTCAAGTGTTTCCCAAACTACCATAAATGAAGGGCTCTGAAATTATTCCATTTTGAGACTCATTACTGATTTCGTTGCAACCAAATAACAGCAAACATTTGTATAGCAGTTTGCAGTCATTGTACATAAAAGTGCTTTTGAGCACATTAATTTGGAAATGGAACTTTACAAAGACAAACCAGGAGGCCACTCGTCTAATGGAGACGGTTTATGTACTAGTGAGTTTTCAAGTCCATTTGGAAAATAAAAACAGTAATATGCCCATCCTGGAGAAGCATTACGCTGTTAACAGAGCTGCGGGGAAGGCATGTTTTTCTCCTCTTATCTCTGATCTTTTCCTTCTTGCACATAATCAGTATGAGCGAGCAACACTGTGGACAACATCTGCTTTCCAATACAGAATGTATCATATCCACCGATACACTTTTTAGGGAAAATCATCCCAGAGAGCTGGCATGAAATCTATGCCCACCTGAATCCCAGACTATAGAAATCTAGACTGGGTTTTCCTATTTAGCTGGTGTAAGCTAGAGACAAGTATTTAATGTGCGGTATTGTATAAATCCACAGCTGTTGCACTTCTTTCAGTGACAGCCTTGAACCCAGAGGACACTGCCATTTCCACAACAGCATCTCCTTTCTCGGCAGGAATACACGGGATGCCTGTAATGGCCACTAATTTCCTGAGAACCAAGAGCAGGTAACCCATGGCTGTGCACCTTGCTTCATCTCCCCAGTAACAGTTTCACATTTAAAAGCACCCTCATTTTGTGCCTTTTTGAAAAGTGAAGCTGTTTAAATTCCAGGAAAGGAATGAATGCATGTCACTTCAGCATCCTCCACCTTTTAAGTGTCCCAAAGAACCACCAGGGTTCCCTTTTGGGATGGAGTTTTATCTTTGCTGAAATAAAAAGGTCTTAAGATAGTCTTTTTTCCTACAGACCTCTGAGTATAAATTACAGTTGGATGTCAACACAGTGGAAGAGACTTCAGGCAAAGGCTATTTTTTTTTCCCTAACAAATTTTATTGATACATATTAATAAAGCATACAATTCATTCAAAGGGTACAATCAGTGGTATTTGGTATAATCACATAGTTGTGCCTTCATCACCTCAATCATCATTAGAGCACTTTCATTATTTCAATAATAATAATAATAACAAAACAAAAAAACTGACAAGAAAATTCTTCACCCCAAAGGCTATTTCTTTCATAAAATACTATGCATAGGAGTATATACTCTATATACTCCTATGCATAAATATTATATAAATAATAATATTATAAATATTAAGCAAGGGATAAAATGACCTATTTACTAATATTTATCAAAATAACATCAAAATTGTCACTTTAACAGGCTAGCTTCTCCTTGTGTTCTAATAAAGAGAAACACTGAAATATGCTCTCTTTTCTTTTTAAAGAAAGACCTCAGTTAAAACCGGGAGTACCTTAAGTCCCAGGCTGAAAGAGCGAGCAGGACTACAATCTAATGCAGTAGTGATGTCAGAAGCAGGATCATTTGCTTATATATAATTTGGCTCTCAACAAACCCTGAAACATTATAAGGACTCCATTTTTTCATTACAAATGGTTTTTTAAAAAACTTTTTAAATGGATGTTTTTTAATTGACAATACAAGATTTTTCTAAAAGTACTTGCCTTTCTTTTTCTAAAGGGGAGGCTTTTTGCTATTTGTTAATTCCCTCATCTTTCAACTACTGACAACTAGATCTGGCAACTAAATATCATTCCTTTTTGACAAAGAAAACTTCATATAAAATTGAACTCTTAAAGGGACTATATGACCAGGTGCAAGAGAATTTGGAGTACCCACATCCTAGAGGGTCTCTTGTGGTGACCCCTGGGAGACAGCCTAGCCAGAGCTTTTCAGGAAGAAAAAAATCAAAGCGATACACAATGACAGACAATGCTACACATGTTTACAGAGTTTCAGCACATAGAAACATATGGCTTAAAAGCCTATTGAACTGAAGTCTGTATTTGGACTCCATAGGAAACAACCTCCAAGAAAATATTAATTATAATTGAACTAAAAAGTTTTAAGGTAAATAATATTGGTACATAATATCCAAAACCTGGAGCCAACTTTTCAAAAAGAAAAACACCATAAATTCAAGGAAGCAGTCAATAATTAAGAGAAATACTTTTCTTTAAAATTTAATGTAAAAGATTAAAGTTAAAATGTACGAGATATATATGAAAAGATCTTACAATTTGGACCAGTCATAATCATCTTAAAATGGTAACTATACCTGGGTAACAACTACCCACCAGAATTCATCCTTTAACGAGATAGTCACTTGTTGGTAGCTTTTATTTCTTAAAAGCCTCTTTTCAAACAAATAAGTAGATATTAAACCAAAAAGGACATTTTAAAATTAGATTTTGGCCAGTTTGTCTTCCATACTTCCAAAGATGAATCTTAACCTGAAATCCCACTGAAGGTGCTATTGTCTCTTAAGGGATGTGGAAATGTCTTACAAATGCAAAGGTCATACAATGATGGGTGTGGGTGTCAGTTGCCTTCCCTTCTTGTTGAGACTAAGCACCTACCATCTGAAGGCTTAAATTTCATCCCCCTACACTTAAATTCTACCAATTAAATACTCAATTGAATTTGCAAATAAATTGGGGGGAGGGTGCTGAAAAAAGAGAGTTGTCAGTAGTTTATACCTTAAACCTAAATGTTAGAAAGCAATCTGAGCCAAGTATTCAACAAGAAGAGAATAGGGATTTTTAAGGGAATAGGGAGATTTTTCTCTGAGCTGCAAGGCTGGCTCTGGAAAGGAGGATCATTGTAAAAACCTGAGCCATTCTGTCCGACTCAGTCTGCATTTCCTTTGCCAGGTTAGGACCTATATTAGATAATGCACCGGAGGACATTAGAACAGGTTTCTACTCTGTCAACTTCTCTCCTTCCATCCTCTACTTCTCCCCTTCCCAACTGGACCACTACAACTCTCTGTGTTTGCATAAAATAATAGGAACCTTACATGTGCAGCTTTCTCTTTGTGCCTAATTGCCATGCAACACACAATGATGATGTATCTCATTAACTATATCACATGTGCTCGTGAATTATCTCTCATTGTAGTACTATGACTCTATTTCCTAAAATATGCTCAGCCTTTATCAGTCGCACAGCATTTTAATCAGTGTTCAACTTAAATCTGAATCATACAATATTTGATCTTTTTGTGACTGGCCTCTTTCACCTGACATACTTTTTTCAAGGTTTATCCATATGCTCACTTTTATCAGCTGGTAATTCACTAATTTATTAGGCATTGTTAAGTGATTTCTCCTCACAGATCATCTTCACACCGAACCACCTGAGTACAAACTAGTAGTTATGAGACTCTTCAGGGACACACTTCAGTCTAATGAAGACTTAGGAACAGTTTTACTTTGTGGGTAACTATAGTTTATCTGGATATGAGACACCTCAAAATATGATAAAAGAATATAAAAAGGAAAATGATCTAATAATTTATGTTTAACAATGTAAGTTTCTGCTTTGGTTTTAAGCATTAGAAGGTAAATGAGTGTAACATATTTAGGGTACTAAGTAAGCACTCCACAATTTGATTAGTTTGACAGACTGTATGAGTCAATGTGAAGTAAAATAAATAGGTTTTAGAAGATAATAGAAGTGTTACACTTGCTTGTAATGATGTTAAGTATTTCTTTCTTCTTATCTATCTCTGCGGGAAAGACTGTCTAGTCAGCCCCTTCTTGGCTTCCTACATCTGCCTTCAGGGCATAAAGACCTGGAGGTCTGGCAGGGGGAAGACATCACTGGGGCCTCTTGCTGGGCAGACTAAACCAGCAAGGCCCAGAGGTTACAGCTACAGAGCCTGTCGGCAGCCCCACCTGCATTCATCCTCCTCTGTTCCATATACTGCACAATAGGACCTTCCCAAGTTGCAAAGTGAATTTGAAATAAGCTTCCAACATGGCCCTGGTATTTGCTGTCCAAGTCTGTCAACAGCCCTATCTAGGGATGACTTGCCTGCAAGGGAAGGAGAAAAGAAATGATCCCCAATAGTTCCTTCATGCACTTCTTTTAACAAACGAAGCAAAGCCCTTTCCAGGCAGGGACACAGGAGGTCCAGGTGGCCCCCTTCACCTCATATCCCCCCATCCCTCCCTTCACTCAAGCCCACATCATCATAGCACATCCTGTACCCCAATATGCTGTGTATGCTGCTTGCCTTGCACCCAAACGTCCCAGACCAATGCCCCCTGTGGCTTTCTCCACACATTTTTCCTTCTATCACCTGTTCCTGCCCCTTGCCGTTCTGAAGCGGAACAGAACCATATGCTCCTTCCAGAATATCCTCACCAGAAAATGTCCCAGAATACAAATGGCATGGAAATTTAACAGTTAATATATGTTTCCCTTGGCTAAGTCACAGATATTAAATGTTGGCAGATGGAATATACCCAAAGCAAATCAGGGCTATTTTCGGTGTCTGGACTTTCCTAGCCTGCTCCTTTCCAACCACGGAGAAGCTGAAAGTCAACCTCCTCATGTGTCTTTTTCTCTTAGCTTCCTTCTGACCATTTCTCTCTAATAGTACTTCCCCCTAGATACCCACCACAAAGCTGAGGACTCTCCCAGCGCCCCTGTGTTACCCACGCTGGTCACAGAATTTAAGGACACATGCCCTGTATTGCCTGCTGTGTTTTTTCCTTTCTTATTAAACTGTAAGACCATCATCCAATTCCAAAAGCCCCTCCCCCAAAGGAAAAGTTCAACGGCATGATTTTAAAGGTCCACTTTGAAAGGCATTGTTCCATATAATTTCATTTAAGAAGTGGCACATTACCTTCTTTCTAAGGGACAATTTTTTTCCTTTTCAAATAAAAGATGGCTTCCTCCTCCAAGGAGGTTTGCTGGGGTAGGGAGGAAGTGAAGAGAGGAAGGGTGAGAAACAAGACCTCATGATCAAAGCCGGAACTGTGACATTTGATTTTCTGAGAAATATTCTACATACATTGTGATGAAAATGATTATATTGTAAATTAAGGTTGTGGTTTTTACCTAAAAAAATTTTTTTAAAAAGCCACAAGTTAGCCTGCTGACAGCAAATCTTATCACCGCATGTTCCAATTGGAAGACAGCGTCATCTACGCAATTGTATGAGTCTAGAACAATGTGTTCTTGTAAACAGTGTGAGGGTTTTTTTTTTAATTCCAAAGATAAATAAAGAAGGCCTAACCTAGAAATAATATGACTACTTACGCACAAAGAAAAAAGTTGGCAATCGTGACCTGACTTAGGTTTAAGGGTTTGTTTGTTTGTCTTTCCATTTTACAGAAAGGTAAGGGAACAGGAAAGTAGGTTGGAAAAAGTTAGAGCCTACATGTTCTCTTCTGTTAGGAGAATGGTCTACCTTCAGAAACTTTTTTTTAAAGCCACTGAAAAACAAGTTTCTAAGTTAAAAGTCAGAGAAATTAATGTTTGACTATGAGCATAAAAATTCCTTATTTGCTTCTATTTAAATAGATGCTAGAAGCAACTGTTGTAAGACCACAAGGAATAAACACAAAGCAGAAGACTCTTTTGAAAACCTACTAAAAATCAGGAAGACATTGGATGGAAGAGGAAAGCGTGAAAGGAGAGAAAATTTGTCTTACACAAAGACTGCTGGAGCTGTTTCTGGGCAGCTTCAACCCTCAGCTGACACACCTGCCTGGGTTTAGGACATTGCTGGGGCGTGGAGGAGGCTATCCCTTCACAGCGTTCCCAGGGCTGAAAATGTTTAGCACAACGGGAATGTCGGCAAGGAGGGCCCATCCAAGGTGGAGTGGTAAATAAGACGGTTTTAAAGACTTACAAAACTGCACAGTTGTCATTGTTATTTACATGCAATCAGGAAAAAATCCCCACCCCCAACAGAGAGAGACTTCTAGTTGGCAAATGCCTTAAAAATCCTTTAATGGTAGGGATAAATGAGCTTTATAGGTAAACGGAAACGAGCATTTGTGAGTAAAAAGCGTCTTGGGAAGTAACAGAGCTCAGAGAAGAGAAAGTGAAGACATGGCTCATGAGCAGACCAAGTAACAGCCTCTGATCGGCCTTTCACTGGTCCCAGCTCAAGACAGAAACTGAAAAGCATGTCCCATCTCTGCCCTCCATCTGAGGATGATCCCAGCACCTCCTTCGCTAATAGCCTTCATGCCTGCCCAAGACACGCCTCTGAACCCCGGGATTAGGGAAACCACGGAGCCCCAGATGGGGTTGCGGATTTCTTCTATCACTTTGGAAGTGAAACATAATCTGATGCTTTCTAATTAAAATCCTGCCCATTCAGAATATGGATGAAACTGATAAGTGAGGCTCCTGCATGACACCTCTCAATGCAATGTTACACCAGCATTCTTTATTCAATTACATCAGTCGCTATGAATTCCAACTACCAAAAAGAAAAACACCACAAAAGGAAGAAAAAAATCCCTACCATGAAATGGTAGTTGAGCATTAAGCCTGAGGACCCCAAGTTCCCTCACAAAGACGTGCTGCCTTAAGACTCATTCTCATTCTCTTCTGCCTCCCCTCCCCCCTTTCAGGTGCTATATTCTCAGACCACAGATTGTCTCTAGGCACATGGACAAAAGCATACACAACCCATTCAAAAAGCAAAAACATATGGCTACCAGAAACTTCCAGCTGGATATTCCAATTCTTTCCTGGATTTGAAGATACCAGAAGTCTGCAAAGTACTTTCCAGTGTAGAGCTCATTTCCATCAGAAACATACCGCGGGGGGGGGGGGGGG